>CM038793.1:251448483-251492877 GCA_021764765.1 Vicia sativa
AAGTGGTAGAATGGAATGACGATTGCCGATCGCTTTGACAAAATCAAGGAGTACCTACAAATCCTCCTCCCATCCCCGATGTCACCAAGGAAGACCTCTTATCATGTACTGGCAAAGTGTTAGAGAATTCAATGGGTGTGTGTTAGCAATATGACGAGTCCGTCGAAAAGAGCATGCAATATACTACCTTTAGCAAAAGTTTACTGATCCGTGAAACAAGATACTCACAATGAGAAAACTTGCAACGCTATTTAATGTCCCGACTAAGGCAAGATATGTTGACTCACACTACCTTGTTGATTTCCAAGATGGATCCGATAAATACATATTTGAGAAACCGCTCTCTTAAGAATAGCAAGATGGTAAATGATCTGATCGAATATGACATCCAAGATACATTTCGTAGCGACCAAAGGAAGTGTAGTAGCCGATCATTTGGCCTTATCAAGCCAGATGACTATCGCCTATGCGCTTTGAATTTCCAGATGAAGATGTTTTACTAGTCACTGATTATGAAGAACCAGGCCCAGACGAAGGACCTGAACAAGGATCCCGATGGACTATGGTCTTTGATGGAGCCTCAAACGCACTTGGCAATGGCATTGGCGCCATCATTACATCCCCTACAGGCGGACATACGCCTTTCACCGCCAGATTATGTTTTAGTTGCACGAACAACATGGCCGAATACGAAGCGTGCATTATGGGTATTAAAGCTGCTATTGACTTAAGAATCAAGTTCTTGCAAGTGTATAGAGACTCAGCTTTGGTGATCAGTCAGATTAGGGGCGAGTGGGATACGAGGCATCCGAATCTCATTCCATATCGAGAGCATGTTTTGAGTTTGATCCCCTACTTCGAAGAGATCACTTTCAATCACATTCCACGAGAAGAGAATCAGTTGGCAGACGCATTGGCTACTATGTCATCTATGTTCAAGGTTAGATGGGACAACGAGGCTCCCCAGATCATCATTGAGAAGTTTGACGAACCAAAGATATTGTTATGAGCTTGATATGTAAGAGAAACCTTGGTACTATGACGGAAGAGGTATCTTGAGACTCGTGAATATCCCAGGGCATCTCACAATGATAAGAAGTTCATGAGAAGATTTGCATCCAAATTCTTCCTCAAGAACGACATCTTATACAAGCGCAACCACAATTTGTGCTTATCACTGTAGACCACAAAACAAAGAATACATATCATGGAAGAGTTACACGGCGCATTTGGTACTCACCTAGTGGACATACGATGGCTAAGAAGATTTTGAGAACAGTTACTATTGGTCCACCATGGAAGGCATTGTCACCGCACGCTCAATCTTGTCACAAATGCCGATTATGCAGACAAAGTACATGTACCCAAAGACTCGAATGTTTTAATGCTCCTTGGCCTTTTGCAATGTGGGGCATTGACATGATGGAGAAATCAAGCCCACCGCCCAACGGACATCGCTTCATCCTTGTGGCAATTGACTACTTTACCAAATGGGTAGAAGCAGCCTCGTTCGCATTAGTTACCAAGAATGTTGTGGCTCGTTTCATCAAGCATAATCTTATCTGTCGGTATGGCACTCCCAAAAGGATTATCACAGATAACGGTTCCAATCTCAACAATAAGATGATCACCGAACTCTGCACGCAGTTCAAGATCAAGCATCACAACTCTTCTCCTTATCGGCCTAAGATTAATGGCGCAGTGGAAGCCGCCAACAAGAACATTAAGAAGATTATACAGAAGATGAAAGTGACTTACAAAGATTGGCATGAGATGTTACCATTTGCTCTTCATGGTTACCGCACCACATACGAACATCAACTGTGGGAAACCCCTTCTCTCTGATACGGTATGGAAGCCGCTTACCAATTGAGGTTCTGACACTCAACCGAGTCCTCCAAGACGCGGAGTTAGCTTAAGACGATGGGTCCGCACCGCCGCCAGATTAATTTGATTGATGAGAAACAACTCGATCCATTTTCCATGGATGATCTATCGAAGAGAATGATCGAGCATTTAACAAGAGGGTCAAGCACCGAGTTTACCAAGTCGGTGATCTAGTAGTCAAGCGCATCATTCTCCACAAGGTGATCCTGTG
The DNA here is from genome assembly GCA_021764765.1 of Vicia sativa. Taxonomy (NCBI): domain Eukaryota; kingdom Viridiplantae; phylum Streptophyta; class Magnoliopsida; order Fabales; family Fabaceae; genus Vicia; species Vicia sativa. The sequence goes on from CM038793.1 coordinate 251,450,582, forward strand.
GGCAAATGGACTCCCACCTATGAGGGACCGTTTGTAGTCAAGAAAGTATTTTCCAATGAGCTATGATACTTAGCACCATGGATGGCGAAGACTTCCACACCCGTGAACGCAGACATAGTCAAAAATACTACGATAAAGAGACCCGCTAGGTCGACCGACCTAGGAAAAATAAGGGCATCCTGGCGAACCAAAAGGTTCGCAAAAGTTAGGATATATGCAAAACATGTACACCCTAAGTCGAAAACTCAAAAGGCTGGGCAAAAAGGGTATCCCTAGAGTGAAACCCGAAGGCGGTCTAGGCAAAAGTTAGGATTTAGGCGCATTTACTATGTCTCTTCCGGATCACCTACTTCCAAACTATTATCAACATTCAAGATTCAAATGGCGAAGATCAATTCACTCACTTTCTACTGACAGCAAGGAGATGAGATAGTTGAAATATATGAGTACTAGCATAGTTGGAACTTAACGAGATTGTTTCCGCATAGCTTTTTACTTTTCTTGTGTACAAACTACTTGGCCATACGCCACATTTCAAATAAATACAAGTTTCTTTCTCTTTACAATTTGTTGCTGTTGTCGTTTGCATAAACTCCAACGTTTGCTTTGAATGATTATATGCATTTGACAATAAAAATCTATTTACAAACATGCGAAAAGAACATACGAAAGTAATTACTACAGGCTTCAGGAATTGAGATGACGATGAAAGTCACCAATGCATTTTCCCCACAGAAATGTCACTCACCACAAAATCTTCCCCAACAAAGAAGAGGAGGATCCCCAAGCAGTGATTCCACTCAACTTAATCGGGCCACACCCATCTTCGCGCAATAACACCACATCCCCGGCCGAGGTATTTATCCCCAATGATGTCTCTCAACTATTCCCTTTTTTCAAAGAATAAAGGTCCAAACCCGAACTTGGTCGATAGTGCACCGGAGGAAACCTACACCTCTTATTCCCCCGAGACTCCAACGGCTCCGATTCTTCTAACCCGTCTCAAAGAACTACCAAATGCTCTCCGCGGATCTACACTAAAATCCCTTGCAGTACCTCCCATACCTCCTCAACGGGTTTATTTATGAAATTCTCAACAATATCTAGCCTCAAGACTTGGTCGATAGTGCACCGAGGAATCAAAGTTTTCTTTCTTCTTAGGATCTCCATCCGTCCGCCCCACGTAAGTCGAAGTCGAAACTCTAAGCGTAACATCTCGCATCCTCTTCAAGATGGATACGTTTTGAAATACCACAACATCTATCATTCATACATTTCTCATATATGCATATGTCATTCATACACATTGTCATGCATCATACTTTGCATAAGACTAACAATATTCTATCAAAGTTTCTCTTGTTTTCTCCAAAATGTGAAAAGCGCTCGACGCAACAGTCCGTGATTAAGACCCGAATCCGCACAGAAAACTATCCGAAGACCGCCTAGTTGTCCTCCGACAACTGGTCCGTGATTAAGACCGAATCCGATGGGAAAACTATCCGAAGACCACCCTAGTTGTCCTCCAACAACTGGTCCGAGATTAAGACCGAATCCGACGGAAAACTATCTCGAACGACCACCCTCGTTGTCCTCCGACAACGGATCCGTGATTAGTACCGGCTAGACGAAACCCTATCCGACGATCACAAGTTATCCTCCGATAACAGCAAGGATCAATACCCGATGCACAACAGGAAGCTATCCACATTTTTGCCAACTATTACCTCCCTCGAGTAATCAAGATCGAAGATCTATTCGATTCCTTCTTATTATCAATAAAGAACTCACGAGTCTAGCTGAAGACTCACGCCTTGGATGGCATCTTAAGCCCATCTCCGACTACTTGTCAACATTTCTCCACTTTCGAATCGTCATATTTGGTTAAAACCAATACAAACCAATAACTTCATTCAAAGATGAGCAAGAAGTCTAGTGTACGACTCCCTCCGGATGGCATCCTAAGCCCATCTCCTTTCACTTCCAGAAACGTCTACAGAGCCTAGCGTACGGCTCACTCCCCAGCGTCGATATTTCCGGGTGGCATCTTAAGCCCATCCCCGTCAAGTCTCCTATCAACCTTCTCGAGTCCAGCGTGCGACTCATTCCCCAGCGAAGTCTCCAACTTCTCCAAATGGCATCAGAAGCCCATTCCCGTCACCAATGAGTGCAAATTTTCAGGTGTACTTAAGTGTTCAATCATCTTCTACCTCCAGGTCACGAAAGGCGAACATGCCAATCTAACCCTTCCAGTACAAGAAGATTGAACAGGGGCAGCTGTCATACCCCAAAATTTACCCTCCATCTTCTCAAGACATTCCATACATCCATGCTCAAGGATTCCTCAAAGGTTGATCAGACAAACCCTCTCCTAGACAATCAACCCAAACTAGGGTTTGGCAATTCTCAGATCAAGATGTATTTCTAACATCTCTAATGGTCATCATGCCTCCTCATATGCTTCAAGGATCCTCCATGTCAACTTCACAGATCAAATTTCCTCAGACAATTGCTCAGATGGTTGAAAATCAGTTGTATTGGACAAAAAGTCAACTATGGTCAACATACAGTCAAACTTCATGATTTTTGGTCAACATCCTCATTTTGAAGTTACATTCATCATTTGATCAAGGGTTGATCATGATTCATCAAGAAAACTCAAGATTTGCTCAAAAGTCAAACTTTCTAAATTAGGGTTTCTTAGTGAAAAGTCAACTGAACTTTGACTGATCATAACATCTTCATACTTTCTCAGAAATTTTTCCACCACCTCTTGTTTTGAAGGAAATTCCATTCTCTACAACTTCATGTCTCACAAGAATGTTCAAAAAATGCTTCATTTGAGAGGTATGGATCAAAACATTACAGGTCCTTTTCAAAGTCAAGAAAAATTCAACTTTTTGTGTTGAAGATATATTGAGCATGGAAACTCCAATTGAGATGAGACCAAAATGGTTGGTTAGAGGACTCCTAGAGCTTCCAAAAGTCCAAGAACACTCAAAATGTGGAAAATTGAGCAAGATACACTATTAGAAGTTTATTTTGGACAATTGCACAAAAGGATATTTTGGTCAAAATGCAAAATTTTTCAAATGGGCCTATAATCTTTGATCCAAACTTGTTCATGACATTATTTGTAGACCCATAAATGCTTGGCATTGGCAATTTTCTATTTTATTAATTTATTTTTGAATTTTAAACCATTTAATTCAAAATTAAATTATATAAAATATGAAAATAAGATATTTTTCAAGATGATTGATTTTGATCAAACTTGAGGTCCAAGGAAGCCCATACAACTTGCCAATTTCGTGCATGGTCATACATTAAGAGAAAATCAAATTTCTTTCAAAATTTGATTTTATTTGAAAATCATTGAATGCATTCCAAATCAAATCTTTTGCCTTGATTTTCTCTCTCAAATCCTCTATAAATAGCCAAAGAATACACACACCAAGGACACGAAACCCTAGCTCCATATTACAGCCCTTTACTTTGCCAATTTTTTCAAGAATTGGTGAAAATCGAATCCTAGTTTGCAGCCACTTTCACCAAAGCTATCCATCCAAACGTGTTCTAGAGGTTCCTGTGAGTCAAAATCAACTCTTACTCGGTTAATCCATCCGTAATCGCGTTATCCACTCCTCACCGGTTTGAATTTTTCTCAAATTCGATTCCATAAATTCATGCATTGTTAATGTTTTGTGTTTATTTGAACTCGTGGTGCATATTAGATCGGTCTCGAACCTTTACATGCAAGCTTGAACGCCCGTAATCCATATTGCCATTGTTAGGTTCAAGGACTGCTTGAATCGCATCGACGCCACGCGCTTTTAGAAAAACTAATGTTACCATTGGACCGTATGGTCGATTTAGGGGTAGGGTACCTAAAACTTTTTATTTTGCATATTTCTTAAGCTTTCGTTTGAGCAATCGAGAAGACGACCGAGCTAGGTTCCGACGTTGAAAGCTTTGACTCCGGGCTTTGTAACACGGTGAACTCGACTTTGTAGGTTTTTGTATCGCAAATGTGCGGATAGCAAGAGTCGCCACCGACTTTCTTTTATCCAATTAAGGGAAGGTAAAAGTACAAAAAGACCTTCGTTAGATTCTCGAGTAAGGGAGAAGGTTATGAAAAGGGAAGGTATTAGCACCCTTTTCATCCGTAGTTATCTACGGCTCTTAGTTGCTTCTAGATCACTTTAAAATTGTGCTTTCGTGTGTTTGACAAAAATGTTTTGAAAAGGCATTTTTCTTTGACTTTGTAATGATTCATGTAGGAATGTATACAAAGTGTTTGGAAATGTTTCGTTTTGAAAAGAGTTTGAACTTTGACAAAAGTGTGAGGTGTGAAAAGCATTTGATTTGAGCAAGCAACTAAAAGTCTTATTACCTACTCGTAATGGTCGTTGTGTTATTTTACGCCTTTAGAATAGCTATCCATACCATTAGTTGGTAGGTAACTCTATTTGTTGGATGTAAGCGGACATTCAAGGGACGCGGATGGTCATAGAAAGCAACTTGTAGGAAGTATCCTAGCACATTCAAGGACTATCATCATTTTTCGTAGGCGACAATCGAGGGTCAAGATCATGTATTCGGAGGCTACATCGTGGGTCTTATGATCTTTGTATCGGGGACTATGATGATTTTTTTGAAGGCAACGGTGCTAGAATACCTCTACGTTCGAGGGACATGACCATTTGTATTCGTAAGGCAACAAGAGAGAATTACCCTAAGGGGTGCGTGTGTAAAGAAGTGTGTTGATTCAGATATTTTATCTTTTAAAATTAGTGTGAGCTATGTTCAATTTTATCTTGCCACACGCCTAATTACTATCGCTTATAGGTGCGGAAATTAAATGCGAAATGTAAATGCGAAAAGATAAATCCTACGCTATTACATGGCTTTGGGGCGATACATAATTTAAACTTATGGAAAATAAAAGCCTAATTAAGTTATTACATCCCATGAGGAGTTACATTATTGGAAAAATAAAAAAAAACGATAAAAGAAATCGTCTGAAACGGGATAACCTGTGAAAAGATAAGAAAATCTAAAATACGATGAAATCGAATAAGAGGAAAATGTTAGTAAAATGCAAATTTTAGATGACAAAATATGGCATGCTAGAAATAACATTAATATGCTAAAATAATTTTTGGGATTTTTGGATGCAATTTAATAATTAAAACTAATTAAAAGTGATTTAAATGCTAAATTGTGAATAAAATAAATATGCATGCAAAATAATATTTTTAATTTTATAAATTAAATAAACATTTTATGAAAATAAATGCAAAAGGAAAAATATTTTTGATGATTTTTAATGCATGAATAAAAATTATGAAAAGAATTAAAACTGCATGGAAAAATATGAAAATATGAAAATAATTGAAAAAGTTTGATGTTTGTAAAAAGAAATCAAAATCGGTCCCTATGAGGTTCGAACTCGTGACATGGGAGGGCATCTGTCAACAGAAAGCGCCTTAACCAACTGAGCCATCGTGCAAGTGTGTTTGAAAACTGGAACGAGTAGGTTACAAACACGCGTCTCCTCCCCATTGCCTCGTCTCCGCGCCAAACTTCATCTCTTTCGTTTTGAATTTTTGAAAACTCAGCGTCGGCCATTGTTCGACGCTACAGACCCTGGCTAAATCAAAAATCAAGCACACATAATATAAATAACATCTAAGACCATGGATCGATTCAGGACATCACTCCGAATGCATTGGTAATAGTCTCGTGGTCCAATTTATCCTAATAAGCAAAGCCCTAAATCGAGTTCAGGAACCCTAGTTATGGCATAACACGCTCGTGCCATGGAAATGCAATTAACCTGCCCAGATCGCTTGCAAACTTTGTTCTAAACATGAAACAAACATCAAAACTTGTTAATAATGCATGAATAATGAAACACGATTTTGAAAAAAGGATGAACAAACCGATTCATGATTTCTTGATTCTGGATGCTTTTGGATGATGTAAAGGTCTGGATCGACTCAAGAGGTATCAAGGAATGCAATGGACACCTCAAAATCGATTGAAAACGGCTGGAATTAGGGCTGCAATTGGATTGTAGGGCACGGTTTTCTTGAGCTTCAATAGGGTTTCTCCAGTCAAAAATTCTACCCTAATTCGTGTGGCATGTGTTAAATATATATAATAGATGAATTTGGAGTTGATTTGAGGAAGAATCAATCAATAATCAATGCAAATCATATTTGATTTTGTACAAAATCAAATTTTCATCTTTTGATCAATTTTCAATCCAATCTTGCCATATCCAACCAAATTTCGAAATTTGCTGGCTTTATTGAGTTACTTGGATCTCAAGGAAGAGAGAAAAATCAAGTTTGCATTTAATTTTGATTTTATACCTTATTTTTAAATTTAATTTGTATTTAAATGAATAAATTCCAAATTAAATATAAAAATAAAATAAAAATTCGTGGCATTGGGCTTGATATTCCTAATTGTATAAGGAACAAGTTTGATGAAGAAAAGTAAGCCCATTTGCAAAGTTTTTGATTTTAGAAGTATTTCTCTTGTGCACTTCTTCAAAATTGCCCAACTTGTGAATGGTGTATCTTGCTCAATTTTCCACATTTTTGAGTGTTCTTGGACTTTTTAGAAATTTCTAAGAGTCCTCTAACCAACCTTTTTGGTCTCATCTCAATTGGAGTTTCCATGCTCAAAATATCTTCAAAACAAAATGTTGACTTTTTGTTGACTTTGAAAATGACTCGTAATGTTTTGATCCATACCTTTCAAATGAAGCATTTTTGAACATTCTTGTGAGACATGAAGTTGTAGAGAATTGAATTTCCTTCAAAATGAGCTTTGGTGGAAAATTTCTGATAAAGTATGAAGAAGTTATGATCACCAAAGTTTGGTTGACTTTTCACCTAAACCCTAATTTAGAAAGTTTGACTTTTGAGCAAATCTTGAGTTTTCTTGATGAATCATGATCAACCCTTGATCAAATGATGAATGTAACTTTAAAATGAGGATGTTGACCAAAAATCATGAAGTTTGACTGTATGTTGACCACAGTTGACTTTTTGTCCAATACAACTGATTTTCAACCATCTGAGCAATTGTCTGAGGAAATTTGATCTGTGAAGTTGACATGGAGGATCCTTGAAGCATATGAGGAGGCATGATGACCATTAGAGATGTTAGAAATACATCTTGATCTGAGAATTGCCAAACCCTAGTTTGGGTTGATTGTCTAGGAGAGGGTTTGTCTGATCAACCCTTGAGGAATCCTTGAGTATGGATGTATGAGATATTTTGAGAAGATGGAGGGAAAATTTTGGGGTATGACAGCTGCCCCGGTTCAACCTTCTTGTACTGGAAGGTTTAGATTGGCATGTTCGCCTTTCGCGACCTGGAGGTAGAAGATGATTGAACACTCGAGTACACCTGAAAATTTGCACTCGCTGGTGATACGGGAATGGGCTTACAGATGCCATTTGGGGAAACTGGAGACTTCAATGGGGAATGAGTCGTATGCTAGACTCGAGGTTGTTGATAGTAGAACAGACGGGGACGGGCTTAAGATGCCATCCGGAAAGATCAATGCTGATTACTCTGAGGGGATAGTAATTTGGCAAAGTGTGGACAGCTTCCCTGTTGTGCATCGGGTGTTGGTCCACTGCCTGTTATCGGAGGATAACTTGTGATCGTTCGGATAGGGTTTCTCGTCTAGCTTCGGGTATTAATCCTGGATCTGTTGTCGGAGGACAACGAGGGTGGTCATTCGGATAGTTTTCCCGTCTGGATTCGGGTCTTAATCCTGGACCAGTTGTTGGAGAACAACTAGGGCGGTCTTTCAGATAGTTTTCCCGTCTGGATTCGGGTCTTAATCTTGGACCTGTTTGCGTCAGAAGTGACTTTCACCTGCTTTGGAGAAAACAAGAGAAATTTTGATAGAATATTGATTAGTCTTATGCAAAGTATGATGCATGATGATGTGTATGACACATGCATATATTATGATTTTTGTGAGTAATGTATGAATGCTAGATGTTGTGGTATTTCAAAACATATCCATCTTGAAGAAGATGCGGGTATTCTGCTTGGAGATTTCTGACTTCTGTTTGAGGATGGAGATCCTGAGAAGAAAGATTACTTTGATTCCTCCGATGCACTATCTCGACCAAGTCTTGCGGCTAGATGTTGTTGGGATTTCAAGTGACCTCGCTGGGAGAGTTCGGGGATACCTATCGGGATTTGTGTAAATCTTTGCCGGAGAGTACTTGATAATTGCCGAGACCGTTAGAAGGACCTGGGGGCCGTGATCTCTAGTGGGAAAAGGATGTAGGTTTCCTCCTGCACTATCCTCGACCAAGTTTCAAGTCCGGACATTGTTGCTAGAGAAAAGGGAACCGAGAGATATCTTGTTGGGATGAATACGCCGGATGAAATGTTATTGCTTGAAACCGATGTAACACAATTTTAGTCGGTGGATTCACCGCTCGGGATTCACCTCTACTCCACTGGGAAGGTTTGTGGTGAGTGACACCTCGCAGGATCATGTTCTGGGAAGTGTATTGGTGACTTCGTCGTCATCTCAATTCCTCGAGCCTATAGTAATTACTTTTGCATGTTTGTAAATAGATTTTTATTGTCGATGCATATAATCATTCAAAGCAAACATTGACTTTATGCAAACAACAATGTTGAAAATTGTAAAGAAGGAACTTGTATTTATTTGAAATGTGGCGATGGCCAAGCAGTTTGTATATAGGAAAAGTAACAAAAGCTATGAAACAATCTCTAAATTCCAACTATGCTAGTGCTCATATATTTCAACTATCTTATCTCCTTCCGTCAGAGAAAGTGAGTGAATTGATCTTCGCCATTTGAATCTTGAATGTCGATAGTAGTCCGAAGTGAGTGACCGACGAGACATAGTCGACGCTTAAATCCCTAACTTTGCCTAGACCTTTTCGGTTTTCACCAACGGATACCCTTTTGCCCGCCTTTTCGTGTTTCGACTTGCCGGGTGTACATTTTTGTATATATCCTTAACTTTGCCCGAACCCTTTGGTTCGCCAGATGCCCTTATTTTTGCCTAGGTCACCGACCTAGCGGGTCTCTTTATGCGTAGTATTTTTGACTATGTCGCTGCTCACGTGTGGAAGTCTTCACCATCCATGGTGCTAAGTATCATAGCTCCGCCGAAAATACTGCCTTGACTACAAATGGTCCTCACTGTGGGAGTCCATTTTCCTGGATCACCTTGTGGAAGAATGATGCGCTGACTACTAGATCACCGACTTGGTAGATTCGGTGCTTGACCTTCTTGTTAAATGTTCCGATCATTCGCTCGATAGATCCGTCCATGGCAAATGGATGCGAGTCGCTTTCATCAATCAAGTTAATCTTATCAAGACGAGTTTGGATCCAATCGCCTCGCCTAACTCGCCTCCCGGAGGACTCGTTGATGGTATCCGAACTCGATGGGTAAGACGGCTTCCATACCGTGATACGAGAGAAGGGGTTGCCCCTGATGTTCGTATCAGAAAGGATAACCATGAAGAGAAAATGGTAACATCTCATGCCAATCTTTGTAAGTCACCGCATTTTCTCAGATAATCTTCTTAATGTTCTTGTTGGCGGCTTCCACTGCGCCATTCATCTTAGGCGGATAAGGAGAAGAGTTGTGATGTTTGATCTTGAACTACGTGCAGAGTTCGGTGATCATTTTGTTGTTGAGGTTGGAGCCGTTATCTGTGATAATCCTTTCGGAGTGCCATACCGATGCATTAGATTATGCTTGATGAAACGAGCCACAACATTCTATGTAATGATGCAAACGAGGTCGCTTCTACCCACTTGGTGAAATAGTCAATTGCCACAAGGATGAAACGATGTCCGTTGGAAGCTGTGGGCTTAATTTCTCCGATCATGTCAATGCCCGACATTGCAAAAGGCCAGGGAGCTGTTAAAACATTCAGAGGTACTGGAGGTACGTGTACTTTGTCTACATAACCGCATTTGTGACAAGATCGAGCGAAGGTGACAATCGCCCATGGTGGACCAATAGTAACCTGTTTCAAAATCTTCTTAGCCATCGTATGTCCACCGGAGTGAGTACCAAATGCGCCGTAACTCTTCCATGATACGTATTGTTTTCTCGTCTACACAAAGCAGAGTAAGCACAAGTCGTGGTTGCGCTTGTATAAGATGTCGTTGTCGAGGAAGAATTTGATGCAAATCTTCTCATGAACTCTTATCATTGATAGATTCCCGCGAGATATTCCCGAGTCTCAAGATACCTTTTCACGCCATAGTACCAAGGTTTCTCTCGTATCAAGCTCATAACAATATGGTTCGTCAAACCTCTCAATGATGATCTGGGAGCCTCGTTGTCCCATCCGACCTTGAACATAGATGACATAGTAGCCAATGTGTCCGCCAACCGATTCTCTTCTCGTGGATGACGAAAGTAATCTCTTCAAGTAGGGATCAAACTCAAAACATGCTCTCGATACGAATGAGATTCGGATGTTTCGTATCCCACTCGCCTTAATCGACCGATCACCAAAGCCGAGTCTCCATACACTTGTAAGAACTTGATTCTTAAGTCAAGAGTGCTTTAATACCCATGATGCACGCTCAGACTGCCATGTTGTTAGTGCAATCGAAACATAATCCGGTGAAAGGCGATGTTCATCAGGGATGTAATGATGGCGCCAATGCCATTGCCAGTGCGCTTGAGGCTCCATCAAAACCATGGTCTATCGGGATCCTTGTTCGTGTCCTTCGTCTGGGCCTCGATTCTTCACAATCAGAATTAGCAAAACATCCTCGTCTGAAATTAACGTGATAGATCGATAGTCATCTACGGCTTGATGAGCCAAATGATCGCTACTACACTTCGCTTGATCGCTCGAGAAGTGTATTGATGTCATATTCACCAAGATCATTTGCCATCTTGCTATTTTTCCGGAGAGAGCTGGTTTCTCAAATATGTATTTCATCGGATCCATCTTGGAAATCAACAAAGTAGTGTGAGTCAACATATACTGTCTTAGTCGGCGAGCAGCCCAAGCCAAAGCGTTGCAAGTTTTCTCGAGCTGTGAGTATCTTGTTTTACAATGGGTAAACTTTTGCTAAGGTAGTATATTGCATGCTCTTTTCGACTGCACTCGTCATGTTGCCCCAACACACACCCCATTGAGCTCTAACACTGTCAAGTACATGATAAGAGGTCTTCCTTCGACGGGAGGCATTAGGATAGGAGGATTTTGTAGGTACTCCTTGATTTTGTCAAATGCGATCTGGCAATCGTCATTCCATTCCACCACTTGATCTTTCTTTAGTAACTTGAAGATTGGCTCACAAGTAGCAGTTAAATGTGCAATGAATCTGGCAATGTAGTTCAATCGGCCCAAGAAACCTCTAACTTCCTTCCTGCGTGGAGTCGGCATCTCTTGAATAGCTTTAACCTTGGCGGGGTCAACTTCAATATCTTTTCCACTGACGACAAACCCTAAGAGCTTACCGGATCTGACTCCAAAGGTGCACTTGTTGGGATTAAGTCTCAGTCTGTACTTCTTCAACCTATCAAACAGTTTCCGTAGATGATCAAGATGTTCTTCTTCACCAGGATCGAGCTATCATGTCGCCGACGAGACCTCTATCTCGTGATGAATCGTGTCATGAAACAACGCCACCATAGCACACCGATAAGTGGCGCTTTTCATCCGAACGGCATAACCTTGTAGCGTAGCGCGCCACTATGTAACGAAAGTAGTCTCTCCATGTCTTGGAGCCATTTTGATCCGATTGTAACCGAGAAACCATCCATGAAGGAGAAAACCTTATGCCGAGCGGTGTTGTCAACCGAACATCAATATGAGGAAGTGGGAAATCGCCTTCTGACTCGCTTTGTTCGTGATCTCTATAATCCACACACATTCGAACTTTGCCATCCTTCTTAGGTACAGTACTACGCTTGCAACCCATCGTGGATAAGAAGTAACATCTAAGAAACCGGCGTTGAACCGCTTGTAACTTTGGCTTTGATTTTTCTCGACATCTCGTGACGATGCGACGAACCTTCTGCTTCACCGAGAAAACCTCTTAGTCAAGAACCTGTACCACAATATCAATGTCTAACCTGCATGTCTTCGTTTACCAAGCAAAACCTCAACATAGTCTCGTAGTATCCGAACCAACCTTTCTTTGACATCGCTTCAAGACCCTTCCTATCTTGATCTCTTTCTCGCCTTCATCAACTCCAGATTCACAATCTCAACTTGCTCTTCACGGGTATAACTTGCTTTTGTCTGAAAACCGCAAGTTCTCCGGCACTTCACAATCTTCCTCACTTTCGCCTTCGGCTTGGTAGATCGGATTATCAAGTCATATTTAGCAATAGCATAGTCATATCAACTAGATTTGGAGTGATTCTGCATTGTATCACGGTGTGTGTAAGAAACACATAGCGTTTTTGAAGGGGTGATAAAGTAAAAGAGAATAAACAAACAATTAAATGCAAAAGTCCAACGATTTTATTGAATGAAAATATGCAAATGACAGATAATAACCCTCACAAACGAGCCATGATACCCCGGCAAGGCACTAGGCTTTAGAGTTTATTGTTCAAACGTAGAAAAATACGAAAAGCAAACAAAAAACAAGAGCAATTACTCCTGACTAAAGGAGATTGGTATGACGTCTTCAGTCTTCCAATTGCTGAGCCCATTGTCTGGAGTTGGGAAGATCCACTTGCTGATGTCGAAGTCGTTGTCGTCGTCTTCTATAGCATGAATTCCACTGGCCGATGCGGAAAGGAAGTCAAGACGCTCACGGCGTATCATCTTCTGACCCTTGATTGTGAAGCCTAAACCAGTCTTGTCAAATTTGAAAGGGAGATCAGGGAGCTGATCCCAAATTGTACTACCTCCTTCTTCAACGGCAGCTTGAGCATCTTTCAGCGAGGTCATCCTAGGCGGATCTTTAGCAACTTCAGGAGTGACAGGAGAGTCAACATGCATGACTCTGGGTATTGTTTCAAAAGCTTGACAGGGAGTCTCGTAGAATTCACCCTCCATCTCGAGGTATCGGAATGACTGTAGATGACTGACCATATACTCTTCTTCACCACACATCGTAACAACTTTCCTTTCACCGGCACCGATGTGGTAGAGGTCATACCGCCTCATGTATCCAAGGGCTCGAGTAGGTCGGACGGATGTCCATGACAAAGAAAGTGGAATCAAAGGTCTGGGAACCGACCTTAACAGGCAGAGTGAGCTCTCCAAGCACTGTTCGCTTAGAGCCATCAAAAGCTCTCACAATTATATCACTGGGTCTCAGAACCAACCCTTCGATATCAAGTCGATCAAAAGCAGTCTTTGGTAGGATGTTCAAAGCAGAACCAGTATCCACCAAGACATGAGACAATGTAGTGCCTTTGCATTCAACAGAGATGTGCAAGGCTTTGTTGTGTTTCTTTCCGGCAGGAGTCAAATCAGCATCAGAGAAACCTAGGCCGTTGTTGGCAGCCAGGCTAGCAATACAAACTTCAAATTGATCAGTAGTAGTGTCTTGTGGTACGTGAGCATTCTTCAGAAACTTCACCAAGGCATTAGCATGAGCCTCGGAGCACAAGAGCAGAGCAAGCATGGAGATCTTGGACGGAGTTTGTCCCAACTGTTCCACAACATTGTAGTCACTCTTCTTGATAATTGATCCGTTGTCGCACGCGAATCAAAACGAGTAATTTTTGAAAACATAGTATAGCGACAATGACTCGAATCGTCTCACAGGGATTCTTGATTATTACTAACCGAAGGTAAATTAAATTAGGGGGTTGGTTTGGTGTTCGATTAAGAAAAAGCAGAAAATAAGCGCTTAAAATAAGTGATTATAAAATAAGTCAATCTACCGATTCAGTTCCTACTATCATCGATTATTATAATTTTAATACCCAAGCGGATTGTCTATTCCTATTTGGATACAAACCAGGACAAGCGCGTGAAGTTTGTGAGATGTACGATCCTATTGTCCGAATTAAGCAAACGGATAAATTTTCATGGATTAAGCAAACATGATTGATCGACACAACAACGAATTAAGCAAACGCGATGAGTCTAAGTTAGGATCATACAATCAACTAAATTGAATCAATATATTTTATGCAATTGAATTAAGCATACAATAACACAAAATATTATTGAAAGGAATTAAACTGAAATTAACATTATAATAATCTCAAGTGTTGGAACTCGAATACACTAGATCGACTTAGATGTTTAGTTCCTCATCATAATCGCAAAACAAAAAGTATTTTTTCTGAATAATGAAAGGTCCTCTCTAATTATCGTAGCGGCTGCTAGGTATAGCAAGGACAAGGATTCGGTCATAACCCAACCTGGTCAAAACACAACCTGTGCCCAAAACAAATGACCCAAAACTTAAATATAAAAATGCTGCAACTTCAACGACTTTTTCAACCTTGCTACAGTTTGAATCAGCTTCTGGCCACAACTAGAGACTTGTAGATCTTTTCTTATCTTTCCAACGCATGGTCAAACGCCTCAATCCGATTCCTGTAGCTCAAGTTATAAATGTTTCCAAAGATGCAAATGCTGAAAATTAAATACGAAAATGAAATAAGTGCAAAAATAGAATAAAATAGAAAACAATATAAAATATAAAAATAATCAAAGGAAAACAAGGAAATTATTAGATATAAACATGGAAGAATGTGCATGAAAATGCACTGATCAAATTCCCCACACTTGAACTTTTGCACAAAATAAAGTAAAAAGAAACACAAAAGCATCATCCACTCGTCTAGGCTACAAACTCCTCTTCTGTTAAGATTGCATCAATAGGTACTAATCTTACACACTAAGGATATCATAGAAACACTAATATTATCTCCTGAATATAGAACCCAATTCAAATCAAATTATTATGCTAAAGCCTAACTTACTCATCCTCCTTTTACTCTTTTTCGCTCAGCGCAATCACATTAAGCCCGTTATTCCACACACTCATAGCAAAGCGACCGTTAGTGACTCGATCCTTTTGCATGGGGTTCGTACTTATGTGGTATAACCTTTGATTACTCAGAAGTTATGGGGATCAGACCGTAGTCCGCTTCTACCAAGTTCAAGACCGTAAACCGAACCAACTAACAACGAGTCTTATTATCAATTTTTTTGTGTTCTACGATCGTTGGTTAAATGACCGGGTGAGGGTCACCAAACTTAGAAGGCGTTTCTCTTTAAATTTTTTTCTTTGGAACACTCACTTATATTCATCAACTTCCTTATGTAGAGTGTGTGTGAGATGGTATCGATCAATAAATAAACTACTCAAGAGTCACGAGAATGAGAATTCAAGGCTAAAACATAATAAGAATTCAAATCAATTTCCATATGAGACTTGTTAAGACAATACCGATCTTAAGAACTTTTCCCAAGTCTCCACAACTAACCTCGATTAATCTCTAACCCTTAACTTTCAAACTGATGCAATTTATTTTATAACTAAAAATAAAACAAAACAAGAAAACAGGAACAAAAGCAAAACAAAAGATTCTCCCCACACTTAAAAGAAGCATTGTCCCCAATGAAAAGACATAACTACTAAATAGAGAGAGAGAGAAAGGAAAGAACACATCCGAGTAGTCAAGGAGGATAAGTAATCACATAAGCATCCTTTCTCAAAGAGAGATCTTCTACATTCTCTTCTTCCAAAGGGCTCTCATGGAGTAGTTTTGGGTAATGTCCATTGAACTTGAGAATTTTATCACGCCGCTTTTATTCCGTGATCAAAGAAGAATCTTCGATAAGTAAAAGTGTCGAATGGGCACGTGATCTTCTTTTCAACAACATCGGAGATCAAAAGATTGAAGGGCTTCCTCACTACTTTTGTTTCATCTTCCCTTCAATCGAGAACATGCAAAATCATGGATGGGCTAATATTGGGAATGTCGGCCAAAGTCCACCCAATCTCCTTCTTATGCTTCTTCAAAACCTGCAAAAGCTTATTTTCTTGATAAAAATTAAGGTTAGAAGAAATTATAGCCGGTAGCTTTTCATTCATCTCTAAATAAGCATATTTAAGATTTTCGTGAATTTGTTTCACTTTGGGAAGGTGGTTGTTCGATGGATGGTTTGTTCTGGGCAGCTGGGGTGTCGAGAGTTTCATCTACATGAACAACTTCATTTTCAACCTCATATGCAGAAGAATATCAACTTGCAAGGCAATTTCAATTTCAAAGACAACAGAGCAAATTTTATTGTCAAGACAAACATCACAAGAATAAACATCACAAACCATAATGATGGAAAATCACGCAAATAAATCACTACAAGTATCATCAACAATTTCGAATTAGACTCTATTTGAAAATGTAACTCTCTTCCAAGGGTTGTTGGTTTGATCCTCGAGCTTGTTGCATGACATTCACCAAAGTGGCAAGTTGTCCAATCCGTGTTTGCAGTAGTCAGAAGTATAATCTATTTGTTGTTGATATTGAGATTATTTGCAGCCATTTGTTTAACAATGTCCTCTAGTGAAGGCTTGGGAGGTGCATAGCTCACAACCTGAATTCTTTTAGATGCGTGTGCATCCTCACCGCAAAACCATTAAATCTAGGCAAGAAATGTATTAAACTAGATTTCAATTCAAAAGGTGCATCACCGTAGGATAGTCAATACATAAACCATTATAGTTCATATAAGGAGAAACCAATTGCCTCAAAGTTCTTTGTTCACCATCTTATCAACAAACACATAAATACAAACTATGTCCCAAACATGCGTAATCAAATAGAAAGAAGAAAACGATTAAAATAAATTCATAAAAATACAAAACACCAAATTTAATCTAATGACGAAAATAATAATTTTGAGATTTGTTTCAATTTTTTTCGACTCTATGAAAACAGTAATAAATTAATTAAAAATAGAAAAACGATGAATTTGGAAATTTGACGTCGGAGAATTGATCGAACAATTTTTCGCTCAAATAGCAAAAATATTATACAATCGAACACAAATTTTCTCGCTTTTTCCGACTCTAAACGCGAATTGGCCAAAACCGTGAGGAAACTAGGGCCTAAATGCGAGAACACTAATCCTAAGACTCTAAAATTAGTTAATAACAATAAGAATCCCGAACGGCGCCTAATTTGATCCATTGTCGCACGAATCAAAACGAGTAATTTTGAAAACGTAGTATAGCGACAATGACTCGAATCGCCTCACAAGGATTCTTGATTATTACTAACCGTAAATTAAATTAGGGGTTGGTTTGTGTTCGATTAAGAAAAGCGTAAAATAAGCGCTTAAAATAAGTGATTATAAAATAAGTCAATCTACCGATTCAGCCCTACTATCATCGATTATTATAATTTTAATACCAAGCGGATTGTCTATTCCTATTTGGATACAAACCCAGGACAAGTGCGGTGAAGTTTGTGAGATGTACGATCCTATTGTCCGAATTAAGCAAACGGATAAATTTTCATAGATTAAGCAAACATGATTGATCGTACACAACAACGAATTAAGCAAACGCGATGAGTCTAAGTTAGGATCATACAATCAACCAAATTGAATCAATATATTTTATGCAATTGAATTAAGCATACAATAACACAAAATATTATTGAAAGGAATTAAACTGAAATTAACACTATAATAATCTCAAGTGTTGGAACCTGAATACACTAGATTGACTCTAGATGTTTAGTTCCTCATCATAATCGTCAAAAACAAAAAGTATTTTTTTTCTGAATAATGAAAGGTCCTCTCTAATTACTGTAGCGGCTGCTAGGTATAGCAAGGACAAGGATTCGGGTCATAACCCAACTGAGTCAAAAACACAACCCACGCCCAAAACAAATGACCCAAAACTTAAATATAAAAAATGCTACAACTTCAACGACTTTTTCAACCATGCTACAGTTTGAATCAGCTTCTGTCCACAACTAGAGACTTGTAGATCTTTCTCTTATCTTTCCAACGCATGGTCAAACGCCTCAATCCGATTCCTGTAGCTCAAGTTATAAATGTTTCCGCGAAAGCTGCAAATGCTGAAAATTAAATACGAAAATGAAATAAGTGCAAAAATAGAATAAAATAGAAAAACAATATAAAATATAAAAATAATCAAAGGAAAACAAGGAAATTATTAGATACCAACATGGAAGAATGTGCATGAAAATGCACTGATCAATAATCTTCAGAATTTCCTCCATTTCTCGTTTGGAGGTGTCTTCAGCAACTTCCTTTGGTACTTCCGTCGAAAGGTGTCGAAAGCATCGGTTCTCGGGGAATGGATTGAATAGTGGAATGCGAGCTGGAATCGCGGTGTCTTTGGAGGAGAGAGATTGAGAGAAAACCCTTCCGGCTCGGTCACCTTACTTGATCCGGTGATGTTGTCAATGTCAGGAATGGTAATTTCAACTGTAAGATCTTCAATGGTCAGAGGGTCTTGCTTGACGCCATGATAGTAAACATCAGCTCCATAGTTCCAAGGAATAGCCTTGTCGAAGGAATATGGAACTGGTCTGGGAGAAGTAATGATGAGAGGTGCCACCTAGGCATGTGGATCGCAGAGGAAATTTTATAGTGTTAACATCAGCATAGTCTTCTGGGAAATCGTCACCCCATCCAGTTACCTTAACATCTTCAATAGGGATTTTGTAGCTCTCAGGAACAGTGTACTTCACCATGTAATCAAACTTTCCACTTGGCTTCCCCAAGGTATCCCACATAGATGGTGTTGTTTCGTTCACATCTTCGATCTTCAGTTTCGACATATCTTCACACAGCTTCTGCACAGGTGGTTTTAGAAATAGTATCTCACGGTTATCCATCATGCACTGAACACGTCTTCTCAACCAAGCACAACCATCGTGTGATGGGCACCAACGACAATTCTTTGGGCATCCCGGATTGACACCGCTTAAGCAAATTCTTCTTAATACCATCGAGGAATGGTCAAGTCATCTACGTTGAAAACATAAGTATCCTCACCAACAACATTGGAACTCTTGCCATGGTTAGGCATAGGCGCGCTGATCACATTCGGAGCCTCAACAGGAGGGTCAAACTCAATCTGCTTAGCTTCAATCATGTCTTGAATCTTGTTCTTCGAGCCCAACAATCATCGCAGACTATGTCCCGGCTATTAGAATGGTAAGCACACTTAGCATTAGGATTGTATCTCTGGAGAAAGTGTTGACATTCGAGGAGGATCCTCAAGGTAATCACCGCTTTCAACATGTGTTGCAAGGCTTGACAATGGCATGTTGATCTTCGTGAACCGCCTTCGTGGCGCTGCTCGTTACACGCTTGTCTCGCCGAGGTTGTGCCAATGTAGGGTCGAGATCACAACCGCCTTACGATTCGGCCGGTCTTGGCTCGATTTCGACCATACACAAGATTGGCTTCTTTCTTACCACCAAAAGATCTCTTCGCAGATTGGAAGATGACTCTACCGAATCTTTCCACCTTGATACCAGCTTCAATACGCCTCCTCAATATCACTTGAACCCTATCAAGAGTTTCCAATCGATGATTAAAGAATGGGCCTGCTGTTGTTCCTAAAACATATCAACCAACTCCCTATCGACAAGGGTGGTTGAACTCGCCTACTAGATCTCCATTTCTCGAGCATACTTTGAACTTCTCATCACGACCCATAGACATGCTTTGTAGTTGCATGCGAGTGGGTGTCAATTCAACATTGTACTCATACCGTCTCAGAAAGCATCTTCCAAGTCACCCAAGTACGGATACGGTCATTCTCTAGCCGATAATACCATTCCAATTGTTCGGACAAACTCTCTTGAAAATAGTGCATCCACAACTTTCTCACATCGGGATTGATCTTCCAACATAGGACTTCAAATGCACTTAGGCAAGACATGCCATCATACTTAGCAAAAGTTGGAACTTTGAACTGGGAGGAATCACAACACTGTGGATAAGACTTAGATCATCAAAATCACCGACATCTTCAAGTTTTCCACAAAGATTCGACGATCTTCAAGTTGCTTGTACTTGTCATCTTCATCGAGTATTGACCATTATCATAGTCTTTTTCGTGCTCATGCCGACTACCTTCGCCACCACCCTTGTCACTTTGCTCATCCTCCTTCTTGACACTTCCTTCGAGAGCTCAATTCGACTAACCACTCTAGGACCACCTTTGTAGGCCCCGCCCATGTTGAGGAGACCAACAACCTTCTTCTTCCTGTTGATGAGCTTCTTCGATCTTCTTGGCCTTGGACCAAGCCGGTGAACATCTCACGAAATTGAGCATTCGAGCTTGAAGATCTTTGATGATCTGCTCAAGAGCCATTTCGCTAAAATAAATAGCGAGAGAATGAGAAAACCAATCTTCAATGTACCGTGATGCAATGTTATGCTCATATGCAATGTTTATGCGAATGCAATGCAATGTTTTCAAGGACCTTAGAGATTTAAATTTGTTAAACAAGCAATGAACAAACATTTATTAGTACTCTTTTATTCTTTTTCTTTTAAGTACAAAAGATAGTTCAAACAAATAAAAGAAAACATATAAATCCTAAATCTCTAAGTCTCCCATGCGCTTCCTTTGGTGCCGAGGTATGCTTCGCCTCCTCGTGAAGTAGCTTGGTCAACTCTAGCACCTTCTTCTCACTTGCATAACACCGAGCTTCAAAGGTATCCCTCTTCTTTAGTTGAATCCGTGATCTCTTCAAGTCTTCAAAATCGTGAGGCATGTCGTGATGGAGAACAGTATAGGATATGTCACCTATAGCAACAGTTCCATAATTACCGCAAAACAGCGTGAATGGCATCATGAGGTTTTGAGCTCGAGCTCTCACCCATTTGAGGTAAGGTTCCCAAGGTATGGAGTTTTGGTGCCCCAAAGTCTTGGTATCGCCTTCTTTACCATGCCCCAAGCGTATGAACCTTCGCGATAATCGAGATCGTGATTGTAGTCGAACACAATATCTGGAGAAGCA
This sequence comes from Vicia sativa, assembly GCA_021764765.1. NCBI lineage: Eukaryota > Viridiplantae > Streptophyta > Magnoliopsida > Fabales > Fabaceae > Vicia > Vicia sativa. Next base: position 251,471,586 of record CM038793.1, read on the forward strand.
TATCATGGGCCATCTCTTCGAAAGCAAAACCAAACCGAGAGCTAGAGAAGGTTGTAAGTAATACCTCCCCTTATACCAAGTAGTGGTACATTAGGGAATTCTCCACAACGCCAATGAAGGTGAAGTCCTTTGAGAGAAAAGACTCCAACGGATGTCCGAATGAGAGAGGGACATTAACCTTGAGACCATCTCAACCTTTGTTCATTCTTCAAAACCGATGGAGGAAGGTGCTAAATAAACCACCGGAAAGTAACGGTATGCAACACATGAGAGTTCCTTGTCTCTTAGTAGTACGATGAGAGAATGCATATCTCCAAGTAAAGTAGGCATCGGATTACGGTAAGAAACAACTTGATGGCGCTGACATCTATGAATTGATCCGAAGAAATATAACCAAACCATAGATTAGCAAGGCCACAATGTCTTCAAATGCATGGAAACTCATAACTTTGAGGAATTCTCGCTTTCTTAATCGTGAACTTGCAAGTAAACCCTTAACTCCGCTTGTTTCCCAATTGGCTTCAATGTCCGAGCGCTTAAGATGTAAGGTCGATGCGATGTCTTCGCATTTAGGAACCTTTTCCAAACCGTGAATGGCATTTGGTCAAGAATATGTATCCCAAGTAGCTTAGAGAACTCTTCCAAAGTAGGAACCAACGATAACTGGGAATGTAAAGCAATGGTGTTTTGATCAAAGAACCGAATAGACATGCATCATATCTTCTTCAAAACCGAGATAACCAAATCAAGTAGATAACCATGTCTCTTTGATGAACCGAGCATGATCGGAATTTTGAAACCAATTCTTTGAGTCGAGAAGGTATACCCATGAAGTTGATTCGATAGTCTTTCTAGAAGCCATAATTCCCTACAAAACATAGCAAAGATAAACCTAGGTCCTTGAAATAGTTAGAAATGATATGCAATGCAAATGATGTCATGATGTCATGTTTGGCACACACAAACAATTCACACAATGAGCCAAGGTTTAAGGCTTGCAAGAGGTATAGGTGATTACCCCACCAAAAGTTTGAGTTGGTTCATCCCGCCCTATAATAGTAACCGGTTCTAGGAATCTCACATCATTGATCTTTCTCGAGGCGCTTATTTCAATATGACTACCAAGTGGATCGAAAATATCCCAAAAGTCTCGATCTCAATGAGCGTAGCATCGAGTATCAACCAACCTTAGTCTCGCACTAAAGCCGCCATCTCACTACCTTCTAATGGCCAAGATGGGTCAATTAAGGTTCTAAAAGTTTAGTTAGTGCTTGATGACACCACGCAAGCCAAATACTATCCTCAACTTGGAAATGAAGAGTATCAGACATCCAAAGTGTCACACTAACGTAGCCATCATGTTGACCGCTTCGATATACGCCTAACGGTCGCGACGATTTATTGCTACTTACCTAAAAGGAAACCCGATCCGTGTAGGATCCCAACAATATAATACCCAAGCAACCCTTAAAGATAAAGCAAGCAAGTCAAACAAAAGCAATAAATGTGATCTAGAAATCCCTAAGGTATTCTCTTTAGGGTTTCCAGAGCCAGCCAGAATACGTGAACTCGACTTTGTAGGTTTTTGTATCGCAAATGTGCGGATAGCAAGAGTCGCCACCGACTTTTCTTTTATCCAATTAAGGGAAGGTAAAAGTACGTAAAAGACCTTCGTTAGATTCTAGTAAGGGAGAAGGTTATGAAAGGGAAGGTATTAGCACCCTTTCCATCCGTAGTTATCTACGGCTCTTAGTTGCTTCTAGATCACTTTAAAATCGTGTGTTTGACAAAATGTTTTGAAAAGGAATTTGACTTTGTAATGATTCATGTAGGAATGTATACAAAGTGTTTGGAAATGTTTCGCTTGAAAAGAGTTTGAACTTTGACAAAAGTGTGAGGTGTGAAAAGCATTTGATTAGAGCAAGCAACTAAAAGTCTTATTACCTTCTCGTAATGGTCGCTGTTATTTTACGCCCTTTAGAATAGCGCTATCCATACCATTAGTTGGTAGGTAACCTATTTGTTGGATGTAAGCGGACATTCGGGACATCGGATGGTCATAGAAAGCAACTTGTAGGAAGTATCCTAGCACATTCAAGGGACTATCATCATTTTTCGTAGGCGACAATCGAGGGTCAAGATCATGTATTCGGAGGCGACATCGTGGGTCTTATGATCTTTGTATCGAAGGACTATGATGATTTGTTTTGAATGCAACGGTTAGAATACCTCTACGCTCGAGGGACATGACCATTTGTATTCGTAAGGCAACGAGAGAATTACCCTAAGGTGCGTGTGAAGAAGTGTGTTGATTCAGATATTTTATCTTTAAAATTAGTGTGAGCTATGTTCAATTTTATCTTGCTATACACGCCTAATTACTATCATTTATAGGTGCGGAAATTAAATGAAATGTAAATGCGGAAAGATAAATCCTACGCTATTACATGGCTTTTGGGATACATAATTTAAACTTATGGAAAATAAAAGCCTAATTAAGCTATTACATCCCATGAGCAGTTACATTATTGGAAAAGAAAAAACGATAAAAGAAATCGTCCAAACGGGATAACCTGTGAAAAGATAAGAAAATCTGAAAATACGATGAAATCGAATAAGAGGAAAATGTTAGTAAAAATGCAAATTTTTAGATGACAAAAATATGGCATGCTAGAAATAACATTAATATGCTAAAATAATTTTTGGGATTTTTGATGCAATTTAATAATTAAAACTAATTAAAAGTGATTTAAATGCTAAATTGTGAATAAAAATAAATATGCATGCAAAATAATATTTTTTAATTTTATAAATTAAATAAACATTTTATGAAAATAAATGCAAAAGGAAAAATATTTTTGATGATTTTAATGCATGAATAAAAATTATGAAAAGAATTAAAATTGCATGGAAATGAAAATAATAAAAAGTTTGATGTTTGTAAAAGAAATCAAACCGTCCCTGAGGTTCGAACTCATGACATGGAGGGCATCCACAACAGAAGCGCTTAACTAATCGAGCCGCAAGTGTGTTTGAAAACTGAACGAGTAGGTTACAAACACGCTGCCTCCTCCCCATTGCCTCGCCTCCGCCAAACTTCATCTCTTCGCTTTGAATTTTTGAAAACTCGCGGCCATTGTTCGATGCTGCACTCGGATAAATCAAAAATCAGCACACATAATATAAATAACATCTAAGACCATGGATCGATTCAGACATCACTCAATGCATTGGTAATAGTCTCGTGGTCCAACTTATCCTAATAAGCAAAGCCCTAAATCGAGTTCAGAACCCTAGTTATGGCATAACACGCTTGTGCCATGGAAATTCAATTAACCTGCCCAGATCGCTTGCAAACTTTGTTCTAAACATGAAACAAACATCAAAACTTGTTAATAATGCATGAATAATGAAACACGATTTTGAAAAAAGGATGAACAAACCGATTAGTGATTTCTTGATTCTGGATGCTTTTGGATGATGTAAAGGTCTGGATCGACTCAAGAGGTATCAAGGAATGCAATGGACACCTCAAAATCGATTGAAAACGGCTGGAACTAGGGCTGCAATTGGCTTGTAGGGCACGGTTTTCTTGAGCTTCAATAGGGTTTCTCCAGTCAAAAATTCTACCCTAATTCGTGTGGCATGTGTTAAATATATATAATAGATGAATTTGGAGTTGATTTGGGGAAGAATCAATCAATAATCAATGCAAATCATATTTGATTTTGTACAAAATCAAATTTTCATCTTTTGATCAATTTTCAATCCAATCTTGCCATATCCAACCAAATTTCAAATTTTCGGCTTTATTGAGTTACTTGGATCTCAAGGAAGAGAGAAAATCAAGTTTGCATTTAATTTTGAGTTTATACTTTATTTTTAAATTTAATTTGTATTTAAATGAATAAATTCCAAATTAAATATAAAAATAAAATAAAAATTCGTGGCATTGGGCTTGGATGTTCCTAATTGTATAAGGAACAAGTTTGATGAAGAAAAGTAAGCCCATTTGCAAAGTTTTTGATTTTTAGAAGTATTTCTCTTTGTGCACTTCTTCAAAATTGTCCAACTTGTGAATGGTGTATCTTGCTCAATTTTCCACATTTTTGAGTGTTCTTGGACTTTTTAGAAAGCTCTAAGAGTCCTTTAACCAACCTTTTTGGTCTCATATCAATTGGATTTTCCATGCTCAAAATATCTTCAAAACAAAATGTTGACTTTTTGTTGACTTTTGAAAATGACCTGTAATGTTTTGATCCATACCTTCCAAATGAAGCATTTTTTGAACATTCTTGTGAGACATGAAGTTGTAGAGAATTGAATTTCCTTCAAAATGAGAATTGGTTGGAAAATTTCTGATAAAGTATGAAGAAGTTATGATCAGTCAAAGTTTGGTTGACTTTTCACCTAGAAACCCTAATTTAGAAAGTGTGACTTTTGAGCAAATCTTGAGTTTTCTTGACGAATCATGATCAACCCTTGATCAAATGATGAATGTAACTTCAAAATGAGGATGTTGACCAAAAATCATGAAGTTTGACTGTATGTTGACCATAGTTGACTTTTTGTCCAATACAACTGATTTTCAACCATCTGAGCAATTGTCTGAGGAAATTTGATCTGTGAAGCTTGAAACTTGACATGGAGGATCCTTGAAGCATATGAGGAGTCATGATGACCATTAGAGATGTTAGAAATACATCTTAATCTGAGAATTGCCAAACCCTAGTTTGGGTTGATTGTCTAGGAGAGGTTTGTTCGATCAACCTCGAGGAATCTCGAGTATGGATGTATGAGATATTTTGAGAAGATGGAGGGCAAATTTTGGGGTATGACAGGCTTGCATGGCATTTCTGGCTTCCATGATTCGTCCATTCAAAAATAGATGGGGTCCACTTCACTGACTGTGTTTCAAACATAACCAGACGCATCGCTCATATTCTATTGATTTCGCTTTTTCCAACACCAAATGCCAAGTGTCCTGTTGGTTAAGGTATGGACTGTAGATGCTCCGCAATGTCCCAAGTTCGAGCCTCTTCAGAATAGCTTTTCTTTTTCACAAACTCATCTATTTTCATATATTTTTCATATTTTTTATTTAATATTTTTCATGCATTTTAATTTCTTTTCAATAATTTTATCATGCATTTTAAAATACCAAAAATATTTTTCTTTTGCATTATTTTCAAAATGTTTATTTAATTTATAAAATTAAAAAATATTATTTTGCATGCATATTTAATTCTATTTCAATTTTTGCATTTAAATCACTTTTAATTAGTTTTTAATTATTAAATTGCATCCAAAAAATCCCAAAAAATTATTTTAGCATATTAATGTTATTTCCAGCATAAAATATTTTTCTCATTCAAAAATTTGCATTTTTACTAACATTTTCCTCTTATTCGATTCCTCTCGATTTTCGATTTCTCATCTTTTACAAAGTTATCCTGCTTGCATTTATTTCTTTTATCTTTTTCCAATAATGTAAATGCTTATGGGATGTAATAGTTTTAATTAGGGCTTTTATTTTCCGCAAGTTTAAATTATGTATCTGCCCCAAAGCCATGTAATAACGTAGGATTTATATTTCCGCACTTTACCTTTCCGCATTTTACTTTCCGCACCCTATAAACTGCTAGTAACTAGGCGTGTATGGCAAGATAAAATTGACATAGCTCACTCTAATTTCAAGATAACATGTATCCGAAATCAACACACTCCTTTCACACACACCCCTTAGGTAATTCTCTCGCTTCCTTTACGAATTCAAATGGTCAAGTCCTCGAACGTAGAGGTATTCTAGCACCGCTGCTTCCAAACAAATCATCATAGTCCTTCAATACAAAGATCATAAGACCCACGATGTCGCCCGAATACATGATCTTGACCTCGATTGTCGCTACGAAAAATGATGATAGTCCCTTCGAATGTGCTAGGATACTTCCTACAAGTTGCTTTCTATGACCATACGATGTCCCTTCAAATGTCCCGCTTACATCCAACGAATAGAGTTACCTATCAACTAATGGTATGGATAGCACTATTCTAAAGGAACATAAATTAACACGAAAACGAACAATTCTGAGTAGGTAATAAGACTTTTAGTTGCTTGCTCTATCAAAATACTTTTCACACCTCACACTTTTGTCAAAATTAATACTCTTTTCAAAAAAACGAAACATTTCCGAACACTTTGTATACATTCCTACATGAATCATTACAAAGTCAAAGCGAAATGCCTTTTCAAAACATTTTTGTCAAACACACAGAAAGCACAATTTTAAAGTGATCTAAGAGAAACTAAGAGCCCGTAGATAACTACGGATGGAAAGGGGTGCTAATACCTTGCCTTTTCATAACCTTCTCGCTACTCGTAATCTAACGTAGGTCTTTTTCTCGTACTTTTACCTTCCTTAATTGGATAAAAGAAAAGTCGGTGGAGACTCTTACTATCCGCACATTACAAAAACCTAAAACGCTGGCTCACCGTGTTACGTGCACTGAAGTTACTTTATGACAACAACAATTTAGTCAACAAAAGGAATTATGACAAGTGGCACAATAGCCCTTGTACCCCAAGTGACGAAATGAACGAAACAAGGGATGCACACTACTATATGACCCTTCGCCATGATGGCATGTATCGATAGAAAATATTAAGGAGACAGGAGTCAAGGCACTTCGCAAAGACGACCACCGTGGGAGTTCGACAATCCCGCTCATGATCGAGTCCTCCTTCTTCGAAAGGATTTCGCCTATATGGCTGAGAATGAATGGAAAGTACCCAGAGGTGAAATAGATAATATAGTTGAAGTAAATGAAATGAAAGGAATGGTTCAAAGATTCACCCTATGAAGAAAACGAAATAAATCAAAGGCTTGATGCCATTTATGACACAGAACCCTTGGGCTTCGAGAAAGATCCTACAAACTCAAAGCCAAATGTTAGCACATGATCCGCTCAAGAGGTGAATTTGGGGATGACAACACAAAAGAATAACCTACATAAGCACAAAACTCAGCCCAAGCTTCAAGCAAGAGGTGATCAAGTCCTCAAGAAAACAAAGATTGCTTTATGAGGACTATGACGAAATGCCTGGTTTGAAGAGAGAGTTAGTGGAGCATGACTTCCAATTAAGGATGGCAAGAAGCCCATCAAGCAAACTCCTAGGAGATTCGCAAGAAGTGCTCACAAAGATCAAAGCCGAGGTCGAAGGTTGTCTGCTGCAAATTCATCGTAACCACAAGGTATGTCGAATGGTTAGGAAATATAGTACCAATTATTAAGAAAATGGTTCTCTCGAGAATATGCATAGACTTTAGGGATTTAAATATTGCAACCCCCAAAGATCAATACTCTATGCCTGTGGCGTAAATGTTAATAGATTCTCACAGCGGATTCGAATACCTAAGTATGCTAGATGGATATTCTGGTTATAATCAGATTTTTATTGCTGAGGAAGATGTTGCTAAGACAGCCTTTCGTTGCCTAGGAGCCTTAGGTGCCTATGAATGGGTAGTGATGCCTTTTGGTTTAAAAAATGCTGGGGCAACTTACCAAAGGGCAATGAATTCAATCTTCCATGATTTTATTGAGACATTTATGCAGGTGTATATTGATGATATAGTCATCAAATCTATATCTGCAGAAACTCATTTGCATCATTTGAGCCAATCATTCGAAAGAATGAGAAAACATGGCTTAAAAATGAACCCCCTTAAATGTGCATTTTTTGTGCAGGCTGGAGATTTCCTGGGCTTTGTGGTTCATAAAAAAGGAATAGAAATCAACCAGAATAAGACCAAAGCCATCATGGAGACTAAAGCACCCACATCGAAAAGGGAGATGCAATCTCTGCTGGGGAAGATTAACTTTCTCAGAAGATTCATTTCGAATCTAAGTGGAAGGACTCAAGCTTTCTCTCCACTACTTCGCTTAAAGCAAGGACAAGCCTTCGAGTGGAACGAAGCACATCAGAGGCCTTGAATGCATCAAAAGATATCTCTCTCACCTCCTATCTTGTTCCACCTTCTTGGGGAAAGCCCATGAGATTGTATATATCTACTTCTGAATTTACTATAGGTAGTATGTTAGCACAAGAAGATAGTAATGGCATCGAAAGAGCCATATATTATTTAAGTAGAGTGTTGAATGATGCAGAAACTAGATATAGTAATATAGAAAAGTTGTGTCTTTGTTTATACTTTTCTTGTATGAAACTTAAGTATTATATAAAGCCTGTTGATGTTTATGTTTCATCTCATTTCGATGTTATCAAACACATGCTCTCGAAACCAATAATGCATAGCAGAGTTGGTAAATGGGTTTGGCCTTGATAATATTCGTTGACTTTCATGCCTTTAAGAGTCGTGAAAGGTCAAGTAATTTCGATTTCATGTGGACCATTCAACGGGTCGAAAAGCCCGTCATGGGTTACGCAAAATGCAACCTTGGAAATTATACTTTGATGGTTCGACCCACAAGGAGGGCAAGTGGTGTTGGAGTTTTCATAATTTCTCCCGAAGGAATTCCAACAAAATTCAAGTATAAGTTAGATGGTCCTCGTTGCTCGAACAACGAAATTGAATACGAAGCGCTCATTGTTGGAATTGGGAGCAACTAGAGTCGAAATTAAAGGTGATTCAGAGTTAGTGGTCAAGCAGATAACAAAGGAATATAAATGCATAAAGGAAAATCTGATGACATACTTTGTCCTAGTTAATAGGCTACTCAAGAAATTTGAATACATGGATATTCAACATATACCCAGAATAGAAAATCAAGAAGCAAATGACTTAGCACAATTGGCTTCAGGGTATAAAGTTTCTGCCAAAAACTTTGAGGATTTGGTCGAAATAAGAGGTAGGGTTATGGCTACTAGACTCATACCATCAGATTTAGAAAATATTAAATTTGGTTGTGGTGATAAAGATGGATTCGAAGTATTAGCCATAAATACCTTATCAGATACAGATTGGCGAAGCCCATTAGTGTCATACCCCAAAATTTGCCCTCCATCTACTCAAGAGATTTCATACACCCATACTCAAGGATTCCTCAAGAGTTGATCAGACAAACTCCCTCCTAGACAATCAACCCAAACTAGGGTTTGGTATCTCTCAAGTCAAGATGAATTTCCAACATCTCCAATGGCCTTCATGCCTCCTCATATGCTTCAAATATTCTCCATGTCAAGTTTCAAGCCTCACAAGTCAAGTTTCTCATAACCGCCGATGGTCGAAAATCGAGTGTATTGGACAAAAGTCAAATGTGGTCAACATACAGTCAAAACTTCGATTTTTGGTCAACATCCTCATTTTGAAGTTACATTCATCATTTGATCAAGGGTTGATCATGATTCATCAAGAAAACTCAAGATTTGCCCAAAAGTCAAACTTTCTAAATTAGGTTTCTAGATGAAAAGTCAATCAACTTTGACCGTCATAACTTCCTCATACTTTCTCGTAAATTTTTCCACCACCTCTTGTTTTGAAGGAAATTCAATTCTCTACAACTTCATGTCTCACAAGAATGTCCAAAAATGCTTCATTTGAGAGGTATGGCTCAAAACAAGATGGTCATTTTCAAAGTCAACAAAAGTCAACTTTTGTTTTGAAGATATTTTGAGCATGGTAACTCCAATTGAGATGAGACCAAAGACATTGGTTAGAGGACTCTTAGAGCTTCCAAAAGTCCAAGAACACTCAAAATGTGGAAAATTGAGCAAGATACACTATTCGAAGTTGGGAATTTTGGACAATTGCACAAAAGGACATATTGGTCAAATTGCAAAATTTTCCAAATAGGCCTATAATCTTTTGATCCAAACTTGTTCATGATGCTATTCTTGACCCATAAATGCTTGGCCTTGGTTATTTTCTATTTTTATGATTTATATTTGAATTTTATAACATTTAATTCAAAAATAAATTATATAAAATATGAAAATTAAACATTTTTCTCAAAAGGAATGATTTTATATCTTTCTAAATGTCCAAGAAGGCCCATGACCCTTACCAAATTCGTGATAGCCTTGCATTCATGAGAAAATCATATATTTTTCAATATTTGATTTTATTTTAAATGGAAATATTTGCACATTCAAGAAGCAATCTTTTTTCACTCCTTTTGCCATCCAAATTTCTTCTATAAATTGCCAGCAATACACACAAGCCTGAGGACAAAACCCTAGCTCAAGCCAAACCCTTATTTTGTCAAAATTTTCCAAGAATCCTTGAAATTAATTTCATTTCCAGTAGTTTCACCTCCAAACATCATTCCATTGTGCTCGGAGGTAAGTTTGAGTACACACTTGCCATGGGTTAAAACATGCCAATCGAACCATATACATGCATACATAATCGATTTTTCTTGAAATCGTATTTTTATTACCATTTATTTTAATTGATTCTAATGTTTCTATGTGTTCATGAGGCTCCACATGATCGATCCGGTCATCGCTTTGATGTTTGTACGTTAGAAACACGATTTGCCATTGTTAGGGCTTTGAACTGCTTTCGAACCGGTTGATACCTTTTCAGCGAACTAGCACCACCATCGTGTTCGCAATTTCGATTTAGGGGTAGGTACTCTTTTCCTTTATTTCACGATCTTCGTGTTGGAGATTCGGAGTGATCGAAGACGACCGAGCTAGGGCCCGCGCCGCTGACCGATTTGGACTGGCGTAGCTCATGTGGCGCCATGGCGCTTCGATTCGTTCTCTCATCCAAAGGGCCCACGCGCGTCGACTCGATTTTCAACATACCGTGACGCGGCCATCGCTATGTATCATTGTTTCTCACTTTCAAAACACCAAAGACACGTTGTCCTAGTGGTTAAGGCTTGGCTTTTGGGAAGATTCTCCTCAGGGTCATGGGATCGATCCCTGCCAGCACCGGTTTGAGTTTCTTTTTTACAAAACTGCATATTTTCTAACTTTTCCATATTTTCTTATTTTTTTAATATTTTCCATTCATTTTAATTATTTTCATGATTTTTATTCTGCATTTAAAAATTACCAAAAACATTTTTTCTTTTTACATTATTTTCATAAAAACCTTTATTTAATTTAATAAATTATAAAATATAATTTTTGCATACATATTTATTTTATTTTTATTTTTGCATTTAAATCATTATAAATTGCATTTTAATTATTAAACCTTTTCCAAAAAATCCCAAAAAATTATTTTAACTTGTTTATCTTATTTCCAGCATGCATAAATTTTCTCATATTAAAAATTGCATTTTTTCTAACATTTTCTCTTATTTCAATTTCATCATATTTCCGATTTTCTTATCCTTTCACAAAGTTGTCCGATTCGGACGCTTTTTTCTCTTATCATTCTATTTTTCCAATAATGTAATTGCTCATGGGTTGTAATAGTTAATTTAGGACTTTTACTTTCCGCACTCCTAATTATGTATCTCGCCCAAAGCCATGTAATAGCGAGGTTTATCTTTCCGACTTTACATTCCGCATTTTACTTTCCGCACCCTTATCAATTGCTAGTAATTAGGTGTGTATGGCAAGATAATAATTGGACATAGCTCACACTAATTTCAAGATAAAATATCTGAATTTCAACACACACACGCACCCCTTAGGGTAATTCTCTCGATGCCTTCGATTACAAATGGTCATGTCCTCGAACGTAGAGGTATTCTAGCACCGCTGTTTCAAAACAAATCATCATAGTCCCTTCGATACAAAGATCATAAGACCCACGATGTCGCTTTCAATACATGATCTTGACCTCGATTGTCGCCTACGAAAATGATGATAGTCCTTCAAAGGTGCTAGGATACTTCCTACAAGTTGCCTTCTATGACCATCCGATGTCCTTCGAATGTCCCGCTTACATCCAACGAATGGAGCTACCTACTAATAATGGTATGGCTACGCTATTCTAAAGGAATGTAGAAGTACAACAAAACGACCAACCGAGTGGGTAAATAAGTCTCTTAGTTGCTTGCTCTATCAAATGCTTTTCACACTACACTCTTTTTCAAAGTTCAATTTCTTTTCAAACAAAACATTTCCGAACACTTTGTATACACTCCTACATGAGTCATTACAAAGTCAGCGAAATGTCTTTTCAAAACATTTTGTCAAACACACGAAAGCAATTTTAAAAAGTGATCTAGAGCAACTAAGAGCCCGAGAATAAATCACGGATGGAAAGGGTGCTAATACCTTCCTTTTCATAACCATTCTCCGAACTCGAATCTAACGAAGGTCTTTTTCTTACTTTTACCTTCCCTTAATTGGATAAAATAAAAGTCGGTGGCGACTCTTGCTATCCGCACATTTGGATACAAAATCCTACAAAGTCCTTCACCGTATCACGTAATCATGATCACTGGGGAAAACCCAAAAGAGAGAATTGCCTTAGGATTTCTAGATCATTTTATTGCTTTTTGTTTGACTATGCTTTATCTTTAAGGGTTGCTTGGGTATTATATTATTGGGGATCCTACACCGGATCCGCCTTTTAGGTAAGTAGCATTAGATCATCGCGACCGCTGGACGATAACTACGCGGTCAACATGATGGCTACGAAGTGACACTTTGGTTGCCCGATACTCTTCATTCCCAAGTTGAAGAAAGTATTTGGCTTCTCGGTGTCATCAAGCTAACTAAACTTTTAGAACCTTAATTGACCCATCTTGGCCATTAGAAGGTAGTGAGATGGCGGCTTTGTGTAGACCGAGGTTGGTTGATACTCGATGCTACGCCATTGAGATCGACTTTGGGACATTTTCGATCGACCACTGGCCGTGAAATAAGCCTACAGAAAGATCCGTGATATGAGATTCCTAGAACCATTTATTATTATAGACGGATGAACCAACTCAAACTTTTGGTGGGGTAATCACTATATACCTGTTTCCAAACCTAGGCTGCTCATTGTGAATTGTTTGTGTGTGTGCTAAACATGACATCATGACATCATTCGCATTGCATATCATTTCTAACTATTTCAAGGACCTAGATTTATCTTGCTCTGCTTTTGTGGGGTTATGGCTTCTAGAAAGACTATCCAATCAACTTCATGGGTATCCCTTCTCACTCAAAGAATTGATTTTAAATTCCCGACCATGCTCAGTTCATCAAAAGACATGGTTATCTACTTGACTTGGTTATTCCTGGTTTTGAAGAAGATATGATGCATGTCCTATTCCTTCTTTGATCCGAAACACCATTGCTTTACATTTCAGATTATCGGTTGGTTCCTACCTTAGAAGAGTTCTCTAAGCTACTTGGGATACCTATTCTCGACCAAATGCCATTCACCGGTTTGGAAAAGGTTCCTAAGTTCAAGACATCGCATCCGCCTTTTAAGCTTTTGATATATGAAGCCAATTGGGAAACTAGAAGTGGAGTTAGGGTTTATTTGCTAAGTTCCTAATTAAGAAAGCCCGAGAATTCCTCGTAGTTATGAGTTTCCATGCATTCAAGATATCTGTGGCCTTGCTAATTTATGGTTTGGTTCTATTCTAACTCGGATCAATTCATAGATGTCAATGCCATCAAGTTGTTTCTTACCCGCAATCCTCGTGCCTACTTTACTTGGAGACATTCTACATTCTCCGCACTGCATTACTAAGCGACAAGGAACTCTCATGTGTTGTATACCGTTACTTTCCAGGTGGTTTATTTCGCACCTTCCTCCATCATGAAGAATGAACAAAGGTTGAGATGGTCTCAAAGATTGATGTCACTCTCATTCCGATATCCGTTGGAATCTTTTCTCTCAAAAGGACTTCACATTCATTGAGCGTTGTGGAGAATTCTAATGTACCGCTACTCGGTATAAGGAGGTATTACTTACAACCCTTCTCTAGCTCTACGTCGTTTGGTTTTGCTCGAAAAGATGGTCCACACGATATGCTTCTCCAAGATGTTGTGTTCGACTACAATCACGATCTCCGAATTACCGATTTAAGGTTTATACATGTTGGGGCATGGTAAAGAAGACCGACACCAAGACTTTGGGGCACCGAACTCCATTCCTTGGGAACCTTACCTCAAATGGAGTAGCTCGAGCTCAAAACCTCATGATGCCATTCACTTTGTTTACCAAAGAATTATGGAACCTGCTATAGGTGACGTACCTATGCTGTTCTCCATCCCGACATGCCTACCGATTTTGAGACTTGAAGAGATCCCGGATTCGATTAAAGAAGAGAGGATACCTTGAAGCTCAATGCTATGCAAGTGAGAAGAAAGTTCTAGAGTTGACCGTTACTTCATGAGGAGCGAAACATCAACGCTTACATCGGCACCAAGAGGAAGCGCCCATGGGAGACTTAGAGCTTTAGGATGTTTATGTTTTCTTTTATTGCTTTGAACTATCTCTTGTACTTAAAAAGAAAAAGAATAATAATGAGAAGTACTAATAAATGTTTGTTCATTGCTTGTTTAACAAATTTAAATCTCTTAGGTCCTTGAAAACATTGCATTGCATTTGCATAAACATCGCATAGCATATCATAACATTGCATCACAGGTACATTGGAGATTGGTTTTCATTTGCTCACTATTTATTTTAGTAAATGGCTCTTGAACAATCACAAAGATCTCCAAGCTCGAATGCCTGGGCCAAGAGATGTTTACCACTTGGTCCAAGGCCAAGAAGATCAAGAAGCTCATCAACAAGAAGAAGAAGGTTGTTCTCTCAACATGGGCGACGCTTCAAGGGGTCCTAAAGTGGTCACCGATTGAGCTCTCGAAGGAAGTGTCCATACCGAGGGAGTACCAAGGGTGATGAAGGTGATCGCGTGAGCCAAAGAAAGGAGGAGAGGACCACCGATTATAGCCAACACTGAGGAAGATGACAAGTACAAGCAACTTGAAGACCGTCCGAATGCTTGTGGAAAATCAAGATGTCCGGCTGAATTTTGATGATCCGAGTCTTGTTCCTGTGTTGTGATTCCTCCCAATTCAAAGTTCCTACTTTTGCCAAGTATGATGGCATGTCTTGCCCTAGGCTGCATTTGAAGTCCTATGTTCGTAAGATCAATCCCCACACCGATGACAGAAAGTTGTGGATGCACTATTTTCAAGAGAGTTTGTCCGAACTCGCTTGGAATGGTACTATCACTAGAATGACCGTATCCGTACTTGGAGTGACTTGGTGATGCTTTCACGCATAAGTATGAGTACAATGTTGAATTGACACCCACTCGCATACAAAGCATGTCTATGGGTCGCGACAGAAATTCAAGGAGTATGCTCGAAGTGGAGAGATTTAGCGTGCGAGTTCACCACCCTTGTCCAATAGGAGTTGGTTGATATATGTTTATGGAACACCGACAGCCCATTCTTCAATCATCGATTGGAAATTCTTCATCCGGATTCACCGAGTTGATATTGACAAAGTAGCATTGAAGCCGGTATCAAGAATGGAAGATTCATGTAGAGACATCTTCGAATGCCGCGAAGAGATCCTTTGGTGCTAAGAAAGAAGCTAATGTCGTATATGGTCGAAAAGCCGAGCCAAGACCGACCGTGCTCAACTGTGGGGGCGTGTGATCTCCAATCCTACATCAAGACAACCTCACGAGACAGCGCTGCAGAGCGTAACGCCACGAAGACACTTTACTAAGATCAACATGCCATTGTCAAGCCTTGCAACACATGTTGAAAGCAGTCGATAACCTCGAGGGATCCTCCTGAATGTCAACACTCTCCGAAATACAATCCTAATGCTAAGGTGCTTACCATTCCAACAGCCCAGGCACGATAACGACAATTGTGGGCTCAAGAACAAAATTCAAGATATGATCGACTCTAAGCGATTGAGTTTGATCCTCCCTGAGACTCCGAATGTGATCAAGCCTATGCTAACCATGACAAGAGTTCCAATGTTTGGTGACGATACTTATGTTTTCATAGATGACTTGACCATCCTCCATGACGTAAGAAGAATCATGGTAAGCCGGGTGTCAATCCAGATGCCCAGAGTTGTCGTTTGCTCGCCTGCACTGATGGTTGTGCTTGGTTGAAGACGTGTTCGGTGCATGATGGATAACCGTGAGATACTATTTCGAAACCACCGCTGCGAAGTTGTGTGATGAAATGTCTAAGTTGAAGATCGACAATGCGAACGAAATCAGATCATCGGTGGGTGGGATACCTTGGGCAGCCAAGGAAAGTATGATTACATGGTGAAGTACACTCCCCTCGATAGCTACAAGATTCCTATTGAAGATGTTAAGGCGACCGGATGGGGTGACGATTTCAAGATATGCCGATGTTAACACGATAAGGATTTCCTCTCACGATCCTGCGCCTAGAGTGGCACCTCTCAATACTTCCAAGACCGCCATATTCCTCCGACAAGGCTATACCTTGGAACTATGGAGTGATGTTTACTATCATGGTGTCAAGCAAGATCCTCCGACAAGTGAAGATCTTACCAGAAGTTTCTATTCCCGACATTGACAACATCACCGGATCAAGAAGGTAACCCGAACCGGAAGGGTATTCTCTCCAAATCTCCTCCAAAAGACACCGCGACTCCAGCTCGCATTCAAACACTCAATCAATATCCCCACTAGAGGGAAAGAACCAAGAACTCATCCTTCAAATGAAGTACCAAAGTTGTTGAAGACACCTCCAAACAAGAAATGGAGGAAATTACGAACATCATCAAGAAGAGTGATTACAATGTTGTGGGAATGCTTAGATGACCGGCCAAGATCTCCATGCTTGCTCCGCTCTCGTGCTCCGAGGCTCATGCTAATGCCTTCGTGAAGTTTCAAGAATACCAACGATCAATTGAAGTTTGTATTGCTAGCCTGGCTACCAACAACGCCTAGGCTTCTCCGATGTCGATTTGACTCTTCCGGAAAGAAACATAACAAGGCCTTGACATCTCATTGAATGCAAAGGCGTTACATTGTCTCATGTTCGGTTGACACGGTTCGCCTCGAATATCCTACCGAAGACCGCTTTGATCGCTTGATGTCGAAGGGTTGGTTCAGACCCGCTGACATTATTATCGAGAGCTTTTGATGGTTCTAAGCGACAGTACTTGGAGAGCTCACTACTGTTAAAGTCGGTTCCCGGACTTTTGACTCTACTTTCTTTGTCATGGACATCCGTCCAGATACTCTTGCCTACTTGGACGCCCTTGATACACATGAGGGCCATTTCTACCCTACATCGTAAACCGGAGTACCCGTGAAAGGGAAAGTTGTTACAATGTGTGGTGAAGAAGAGTATATATCGGTCATCTACGATCATTCCAACCTCGAGATGGAGGGTGGATTCTTGAGACTTGTCAAGCTTTTGAGACAATACCCAGTCATGCCTGTGACTCTCCCCACTCCGAGGTTACACGATCCGCCTAGGATGGCCTCACGAGGGATGCTCGAGTTGTTGTTGAAGAAGGTAGTTCTATTTGGGGACGGCTCCCGATCTTCCTTTCAACTCGACAAGACGGTTTAGCTTCACCATTTAGGTCAAGATGATACACGCGAACGTGCCGCCAACTTCCTTCACAGTGAGTGGAATCCATGCTATAGAAGACGCGACAACGGCTTCGACATCGCCAAGTGGATCTTCCCAACCTGCATCATGGGCTCAAGAATTGGAAGATCAAGACGTCATACCAATCTCCTTTAGTCGAGTAATTGCTTTTGTTTGCTTTCAGATTTTATGTTTGAACAACAAACTTTGAAAGCTCCGGTGCCTTGCCCGGGCGGCTCGCTTGGCGAGGGTTTTTATCTGCTGCTTATGATTTTCATTCAATAAATTGCTGGACTTTTGCATTCAATTGTTTGTTTTCTTTCTTTTACTTTATCACCCTTCAAAAGCTATGTGTTCTTACACACACCCACGTGATACCTAATCACTCCGAATCCATTAGCTATGCTAGTGCTAAATATGACTTCGATAATCCGATCTACCAAGCCAAGACGAAAGTGAGGAAGATTGTGGTGCAGGAGAACTCTGCCAGACTACAAGAAGAAGAGCGAGTTATACACCACACAAGAAAGTTGAGGTTGGAATTGGGTACCGCACGAAGACGAAAAGAGATCAAGGTAGGAGCGGGTCTTGAGAATGTTAAAGAAAGGTTGGTTCGATGCTACGAGACTACATTGAGGTTTTGCTTGGTCATACGGACATGCATCGGTTTGGACATTGATATTGTGGTACAATCATTACAAAGGAAGGTTCTCTCCCAAAGAAAGGAAGGTTCGCGTACGCGTCTCCGAGATGTCGAGAAAATCAAAGTCGAAGTTATGAAGCGATTCGGTGGTTTTTAGTGTCACCTCCTATCCCCTGATGGGTGCATAGTGGTACCCGTGCCTAAGAAGGATGGTAAAGTACGAATGTGTGTGGATTAAGAGATCCAAAGCGAGTCCGAAAGACGATTTCCCACTTCCTCATATTGATGTTCGTTGACAACACCGCCCATAAGGTTTTCTCCTTCATGGATGGTTTCTCCTACAATCGACTATGGCTCCCAAGACATGGAGAAGACTACTGCTACACGCTGGGGCACCCTCGCAAGGTTATGTCAGCTCAAAACGCAGCGCGCCACTTATCGGCGTTATGGTGACATTATTTCATGACATGATTCATCACGAGATAGGGTCTATGTTGACGACATGATAGCTCTCGCGGTCGAAGAAGAACACCTCGATCATTTGTTAGTAAATTGTTTGATAGGTTGAAGAGGTACAGATCGAGACTTAATCCCAACAAGTGCACCTTTGGAGCGGATCCGAAAACTCTTAGGGTTTGTTGTCGGGGAAGAGGTATTGAAGTTGATCCCGCCAAGGTTAAAGCTATTCAAGAGATGCGACTCCCCGCACCGAGAAGGAAGTCGAGGTTTCGGCCGATTGAACTACATTGCCGTATCTATTGCACTTAATCGCTATGTGGAGCCAATCTTCAAGTTACTAAAGAAAGATCAAGTAGTGGAATGGAACGACGATTGCCGATCGCTTTTGACAAAATCAAGGAATACCTCAGTAATCCTCCCTATCCCCGATGCCGCGAAGACCTCTTATCATGTACTGGCAAAGGTGTTAGAAAACTCAATGGGGTGTGTGTGGGGCAATACGACGAGTCCGGTCTAAAAGAGCATGCAATATACTACCTTAGCAAAAGTTTACCAACTCGTGAAACAAGATACTGCAATGAGAAAACTTGCAATGCTTCGCTTAATGCTCACGACTAAGATGATATGTTGACTCACACTACCTTGTTGATTTCTAAAATGGATCCGATAAAATACATCTGAGAAACCAGCTCTCTCCTGAAGAATAGCGAGATGGCAAAAGATCTTGACCGAATATGACATCCAGTACACTTCTAAGGCGATCAAAGGAAGTAGTAGCCGATCATTTGGCTCGTCAAGCCGTAGATGACTATCACTAGCGGTCGAATTTCCGGGCGAAGATGTTCTACTAGTTACGATTGCGGAAGAACCGTGCCCACGAAGGACCTGAACAAGGATCCCGATGGACTATGGTTTTGATGGAGCCTCAAACCAGCGGCAATGGCATAGGCGCCATCATCATATCCCCATGCGAGACATACTCCTTTCACCGCCAGACTATGTTTCCGCACGAACAACATGGCGAGTACGGTGCATCATGGGTATTAAAGTCGCTATTGACTTAAGAATCAAGTTCTTACAAGTATATGGAGACTCCTTTAGTGATTAGTCGATTATGGGCGAGTGGATACGGCATCCGAATCTCATTCCATATCGAGAGCATGTTCGGTTTGATCCCTCATCAAGAAATTACTTTGACATCCACGAGAAGAGAATCGGCAAGGGACGCATTGGCTACTATGTCGTCTATGTTCAAGGTTAGATGGGACAACGAGGCTCCCCGCATCATCATTGAGAGGTTCGACCGAACCAACATATTGTTGCGAGCTTGATAACAAGAGAAACCCGGTACTATGACGTGAAGAGGTATTCGAGATTCTCGTGAATATCCCAGGGGAATCATAACGATAAGAAGTTCATGAGAAGGTTTCATCCAAATCTTTCTTAGCAACAGATCTTATACAAGCGCAACCACGACTTGTGCTTACCCTACCGTAGACCGTAAAACTAAGAACGCTGCATCATGGAAGAGTTACACGGAAGTAATTCGGCACCACTCCGTTGGACACACTATGGCTAAGAAGATTTTGAGAACAAAGTTACTATTGGTCCACCATGGAAGCCGATTGTCACCGCTATGCTCGATCTTGTCACAAATGCCGATCTATGCCGACAAGCACGCATTCTCCAAAGAATCACGTTCTAACTCCGTGGCCTTTGCAATGTGGGGCATTGACATGATTGGAGAGATTAAACCCACGGCCCAATGGACATCAAGCCATCCTCAGTGGCAATTGATTACTTTACCAAGTGGGTAGAAATGACATGCATCCTGCATAATAAGAATGTCAGGGCTCTCATTCATCAAACATAATCTTATCGGTATGGCACTCCAAAGGATTATCACGTATAACTGTTCCAATCTCAACAATAAAGATGATCATCAACTCGCACGCAGCTTCAAGATCAAACATCACAATTTTCTCCATATCGGGTTTAAGATGAATGGCAGTTGGAAGCCGCCAATAAGAACATTAAGAAGATTATGTAAGATGATGACTTACAAAGATTGGCACGAGATGTTACCATTTTGTTTCTTCATGGTTATCGGACCACAACACGAACATCCACAGGGCAACCCCTCTCTCTTGTATACTCGTGATGGAAGCCGCCTTACCCATCGAGGTTCGATACCCTCAACCGTAGTCCTCCAGAGGCGAGTTAAGGAAGACGATCGTCCGCACTGGTTTGAACCCATTAACTTGATTGATGAGAAACGACGGATCCATCTCGCCACGGATGTATCATAAAACGAATGATCGTGCGAACAAGAAGGTCAAGCACCAGTCTACCAAGTCGGTAATCTAGTAGTCAAGCGCATCGCTCTTCCACAAGGTGATCCTGTGGGCAAATGACCCCCACTTATGAGGGACCATTTGTAGTCAAGACAAGATTTTCCCATGAGCTATGATACTTAGCACCATGGATGTGAAGACTTCCCACACCCCGTGAACGCAGACATAGTCAAAAATACTACGAAGAGACCCGCTTAGGTCGATCAACCTAGGCAAAATAAGGGCATCCTCGGCTAACCAAAAGGTTCGAAAAGTTAAGGATATATACAAAAGATGTACACCGGCAAGTCGAAAACCTAAAAAGGCTTTGGGCAAAAGGTATCCCAGACCGGAAACCCGAAGGGCGGTCTA
>CM038793.1:251492977-251554875 GCA_021764765.1 Vicia sativa
GGCGTGTTCGATTGCATGATGGATAACAGTGAGATACTATTTACGAAACCACATGCGAAGATTTGTGGCGATGAAATGTCTAAGTTGAAGATCGACAATGCAAACAGCCTGTCATACAATTGGATACCTTGGGGCGCCAGTGGAAAAATATGATTACATGGTGAAGTACGCATCACGATAGCTACAAGATTCCTATTGAAGATGTTAGGCTGACCGGATGGGGTGACGATTTCCCGAAGACTATCTTGATGTTAACCACGATAAGTTTCCTCTGGCGATCCACGTGCCTAGAGTGGCACCTCTTGTTATCACTTCTCAAGACCCGATTGCCATATTCCTCGACAGGCTATACGGAACTATGGGCTGATGTTTACTATCATGGTGTCAAGCAAGATCCTCGACAGTGAAGATCTTACTGCTTGGCTTCTATTCGACAGACTGACAACATCACGGATCGATGGGTAACTTAGAACCAGGAAGGGTATTCTCTCAATCTCTCCTCCAAAAGACACCATGACTCCATTTCGCATTCCGACCCTCAATCAATATCGACTAGAGGGAAAGAACCCGATGGCTTCTCACCTTTCGACGGAAGTACCAAAGGAGTTGTTGAAGACACCTCGAACAAGAAATGGAGAAATTCGCGAACATCATCAAGAAGAGTGATTACAATGTTGTGGAACAATTAGGACGAACTCCGTCCAAGATCTCCATGCTTGCTCTCTCTGTGCTCCGAGGCTCGTACTAATGCCTTGGTGAAGTTTGAAGAATGCTCATGTGCATGAACACTACCAGCGATCGGTAAGTTTGTATTGCTAGCACGGCTGAATGACCCTAGGCTTCTCGATCTGTTTGACTCCTTAGGAAAGAAACATACAAAGGCCTTGCCATCTCGTTGAATGCGAAGGCGTTACATTATCTCATGTTACGGTTGACACGGTTCGCTCAATATCCTTCCGAAACGCTGATCGACTCGATGTCGAAGGGTTGGTTACGAGACCCAGTGACATTATCGTGAGAGCTTTTGATGGTTCTAGCGCCGCAGTGCTTGGAGAGCTCACTCTTGCTGTGTTAAGTCGGTTCCCGGACTTTGACTCTACTTTCTTTGTCATGGACATCCGTCCGTCACTCTTTCACTGGGCCCTGCGGATACATGGGGCGGGGCCATACTCTACACATGAGAGCTGGGTACCGGTGAAAGGGAATTGTTACATGTGTGTGGTGAAGAAGAGTATATGGTCATCATCTAGATCGTATTCATTACCTCGAGATGGGTGGATTCTTGAGACTCCTGTCGAGCTTTTGAAACAATACCCATGTACGAGTCTCCTGTTCTAAGTTTGAGTTCCGCTGGATGGCCTCATTGAAAGATGCTCAAGGTTCTTTGTTGAAGAAGAGGTATTGTTTGGGGCAGCTCACGATCTTCCTTTCAAATTTACAAGACTGGTTTAGGCTTCACCATCAAGGGTCGAAGATGATCGCCGCGAACGTCTTGGGCCAACTTCCTTTCCGCATCAGCCCGGTGGAATCCATGCTATAGAAGACGACAACGGCCGACATCGTGATGGATCTTCCAACTCCAGATCATGGGCTCAACAATTGGAAGACCGAAGGCGTCATACCAATCTCCTTTAGTCGGGAGTAATTGCTTTTGTTTTATTTTGCTTTTCGTATTTCTTTATGTTTTGAACAATAAACTTTGAAAGCCTAGTGCCTTGCCCGGCATCATGGCTCGTTCTTGAGGTTTTTATCATCGTTTGCGTATTTTCATTCAATAAATTCGTTGGACTTTTGCATTCAATTGTTTGTTTTCTCTTTTACTTTATCACCTTCAAAAAGCTATGTGTTCTTACACACACCCACGATACTACTATGAGAATCACTCCGAATCTAATTAATAACAGCTATGCTAGTGCTAAACTTGATAATCCGATCTACCAAGCGAAGACAGTGTGAGGAAGATTGTGAAGTGCCAGGAGAACTTGCGGTACTGCAAGAAGAGGCGAGTTATACAGCCACCACGAAGAGCAAGTTGAGGTTGTGAATTTGGAGTCGGCGAGCAGAAAAGAGATCAAGATAGGAGGGTCTTGAG
Organism: Vicia sativa; assembly: GCA_021764765.1. Lineage (NCBI taxonomy): Eukaryota > Viridiplantae > Streptophyta > Magnoliopsida > Fabales > Fabaceae > Vicia > Vicia sativa. Next base: position 251,495,070 of record CM038793.1, read on the forward strand.
CAGTGTTAAAGAAAGGTTGGTTCAGATGCTACGAGACTATATTGAGGTTTTGCTTGGTCATACGAAGACATGCCAGTTTGGACATTGATATTGTGGTACACGATTGCCGACAAAAGAAGGTTTTCTCGGTGAAGCAGAAGGTTAATCGCATCGTCCGAGATGTCGAGAAAAATCAAAGAGTTATGAAGCAGTTCAATTGGTTTCTTAGCATCACCTCCTATCCCGATGGGTTGCAAATGTGGTACCGTGCCTAAGAAGGATGGTAAAGTACGAATGTGTGTGGATTACGGAGATCGACAAAGCGAGTCCGAAGAGCGATTTCCACTTCCTCATATTGATGTTAGGTTGACAACACCGCGGCATAAGGTTTTCTCCTTCATGGATGGTTTCTCCGGTTACAATCAGATCAAAATGGCTCCGAAGACATGGAAAGACTACTTTTGTTACATGGGGCACTACGCTACAAGGTTATGCCGTTCGGGCTGACGCAGCCACTTATCGGTGCTATGGTGACATTATTTCATGACATGATTCATCACGAGATGAGGTCTACTGTTGACACATGATAGCTCGATCACGGACGAAGAAGAACATCACGATCATTTGCGGAAATTGTTTGATAGGTTGAAGAAGCAGACTGAGACTTAATCCCAACAAGTGCACCTTTGAGTCGATCGGAAAACTCTTAGGGTTTGTTGTCGGTGGAAGAGGTATTGAGGTGATCCGCCAAGGTTAAAGCTATTCAAGAGATGCGACTCCCGCTTGAGAAGGAAGTCGAGAGGTTTCTTGGGCGATTGAACTACATTGCCGATTCATTGCACATAGCTGCTACTTGTGAGCCAATCTTCAGTTACTAAAGAAAGATCAAGTAGTGGAATGGAACGACGATTGCCAGATCGCTTTTGACAAAATCAAGGAGTACCTACAGAATCCTCCTATCCCGATGCCATGAAGAAGACCTCTTATCATGTACTTGCGGTGTTAGAGAACTCATGGGGTGTGTGTTGGGGCAACATGACGAGTCAGTCGAAAAGAGCATGCAATATACTACCTTAGCAAAAGTTTACCGTGGAAACAAGATACTCACAGCTCGAGAAAACTTGCAACGCTTTGGCTTGGGCTGCTCGCCGACTAAGACAATATATGTTGACTCACACTACCTTGTTGATTTCTAAGATGGATCCGATAAAATACATCTTTGAGAAACCAGCTCTCTCGGAAGAATAGCAAGATGGCAAATGATCTTGACCGAATATGACATCCGATACACTTCTGAAAGCGATCAAAGGTGTAGTAGCCGATCATTTGGCTCATCAAGCGTAGATGACTATCGGTCTATGCGGTTAATTTCGAGATGAAGATGTTTTACTATTACAGTTGTGAAGAACCGAGGCCCAGCGAAGGACACGAACAAGGATCCCGATGGACTATGGTCTTTGATGGAGCCTCAAACGCCTTGGCAATGGCATTGGCGCCATCATTACATCCCTACAGGCGGACATACTCCTTTCACCGCCAGATTATGTTTCATTTACTAACAACATGGCCGGTCTGGGCGTGCATCATGGGTATTAAAGCTGCTATTGACTTAAGAATCAAGTTCTTACAAGTGTATGGAGACTCGACTTTAGTGATCAGTCAGATTAAGGCGGTGGGATGACATCCGAATCTCATTCCATATCGAGCATGTTACAGTTTGATCCCTACTTGAAGAAATACTTTTGATCACATTCCACGAGAGAATCGGTTATGACGCATTGGCTACTATGTCGTCTATGTTCAAGGTTAGATGGGACAACGAGGCTCCCCAGATCATCATTGAGAAGTTCGACGAACCAGCGTATTGTTATGAGCTTGAGAAAGAGAAACCTTGGTACTATGACGTGAAGAGTATCTTGAGACTCGGGAATATCCGCAGGGAATCATTAATGATAAAGTTCATGAAGATTTGCATCCAAATTCTTCCTCAGCAACGACATCTTATACAAGCGCAACCACGACTTGTGCTTACTCCGCTGTGTAGACCAGAAAAGCGACTGCGTATCATGGAAGAGTTACAGAAGGCGTTGGTACCCTTCCGATGGACACATAGCTAAGAAGATTTTGAGAACAGGTTACTATTGGTCCACCATGGCGATTGTCACCGCTATGCTCGATCTTGTCACAAATGCCGATTATGCCGACAAAGTGCCATACCTCCGTACCTCTGATGTTTTAACTTCTCCTTGGCCTTTTGCAATGTGGGGCATTGACATGATTGGAGATTAAGCCCAGCTTCCAATGGACATCGTTTCATCCTTGTGGCAATTGATTACTTTACCAAGTGGGTAGAAGCGACCTCGTATGCATCACGTTACCAAGAATGTTGTGGCTCGATTCATCAAACATAATCTTATCTCGTCGTATGGCACTCCGAAAGGATTATCACGGATAACGGTTCCAATCTCAACAACAAGATGATCACCGAACTCTGCAGCAGTTCAAGATCAAACATCACAACTCTTCTCCATATCGGCCTAAGATGAATGGCGCGATGGAAGCCGCCAACAAGAACATTAAGAAGATTATCTGAGAAGATGCGGTGACTTACAAAGATTGCGAGATGTTACCATTTGCTCTTCATGGTTATCGCTTTCAACACGAACATCCACGAGGCAACCCCTTCTCTCTTGTATACGGTATGGAAGCCGTCTTACCCATCGAGGTTCAGATACCCTCAACGAGAGTCCTCAGGAGGCGAGTTAAGCGAAGACGATTGGGTCCGAACTTCGCCTTGACCAGATTAACTTGATTGATGAGAAGACTCGCATCCATGCCATGGACAATTATCGGCGAATGATCGGGCATTTAACAAGAAGGTCAAGCACCGAGCTACCAGTCCAATCTAGTGATCAAGCGCATCATTCTTCCACAAGGTGATCCGAGGCAAATGGACTCCCACCATGAGGACCATTTGTAGTCAAGACAGATATTTTCGGAGCTATGATACTTAGCACCATGGATGGTGAAGACTTCCCACACCACAGCGCAGACATAGTCAAAAATACTACGCATAAAGAGACCCGTTGGGTCGAACCTAGGCAAAATAAAGGGCATCTGGCGAACCAAAAGGTTCGGGCAAAAAGTTAAGGATATATACAAAACATGTACACACAAGCGTGAAAACTAAAAGGGCTTGGGCAAAAAGGATCCGTGAGTGAAAACCGAAAGGCGGTCTAGGCAAAAGTTAGGGATTTAAGCGTCGACTATGTCTCTTCGGATCATACCTTCCGAGACTACTATCATTCAAGATTCAAATGGCGAAGATCGGTCTACTCACTTTCTCTTGACAGAGGAGATGAGATAGTTGAAATATATGAGTACTAGCATAGTTGGACTTAACGAGATTGTTTCCGCATAGCTTTTACCTTTCTTGTGTACAAACTACTTGGCCACATACCTTTCAAATAAATACAAACTTCTTTCTCTTTACAATTTACATTGTTGTTATTTGCAATAAGTCCAACGTTTGCTTTGAATGACTATCGCATTTGACAATAAGAATCTATCACAAACATAGAAGAATATGCAAAAGTACTTACTACAGGTTCCGAAATTGGGATGACGACGAAAGTCAACGAATAGTTCCCCACAGAGCATAAAGGTGTCACCCACAACACACCTTCCCCGGCGAGTATATGGAATCCACGAGCAGCAATTACTCAATGAACAGCGTTACATCAGTCTCAGGTAACACCTCTCATCCCAGTCAATTATTCATCCCGGTGATGGTCTCAATCCTTCCCCTTCTCCCCAGTGGCAGTATCCGGACTCGAAACTTGGTGAGATAGTGCATCGGAAGAAACATACACCTTTATTCCCCAGCCGATTACAAGCGGACTCTAGACTCTTCAAGCGGTCTCTCAGCAACCATCAAATGCTCTCGGCCAGAGATCTACGGAATCCCGATGAGCGCCTCTTAAATTTCCTCGGCGGGATCTACATACAAGGTCCTCACAGATCGCCTCGGACTCTCTCCTCGGGGTCTATATGAGATCTCCACAACGAGCTTCTCGATCTCTACCTTCCTCCAATATCTAGGCCCAAGACTTGGTCGGATAGTGCATCGGAGGAATCCAAGATATCTTTCTTCTCCTTCAAAGCGGGGTTTCACCTACTCAATTCCCCGGCGGAGTCGAGAAATCTTCAAACAAAACATCCGCATCTTCTTCAAGATGGATATGTTTTGAAATATCACAACATCTATCATTCATACATTACTCATAAAGTCATAATTCATGCATATGTCATTCATATACATCATGCATCATACTTTGCATAAAACTAACCAATATTCTATCAAAGTTTCTCTTGTTTTCTCCAAAGCAGTGTAATCATTCCCGGCATAAACGGGTCCAAGATTAAGCCCCGAAGCGGGAAAACTATCCGAAGCCGCCTTGAGCAGGTCCGAGATTAAGCCCGAGCCGACGGAAAACTCTCGAAAGACCGCCTCCGGCAGTGGTCCAGAGTTAAGCCCGACAAGCGGAAAACTATCCGAAAGACCACCTCGGTTATCCTCCGATAACGAGCAATGGATCAACACCGATGCACAACAGGAAGCTATCCACATTTTGCCAACTACAATTTCCTCGGGTAATCAACACGAATTTATTCGATTATCAATTAACAACTCTGAGTCTAGCACGACTCAGTTGCCTTGGATGGCATCTTAAGCCCATCTCCAGACTATTTGTCAACATCTCTTCACTTTCGAATCTGCATATGGTTAAAAATCAATACAAACCAATAACTTCATTCAAAGTGAACACGAAGTCTAACGTCGACTCCCGGGATGGCATCTTAAGCCCATCTCCTCTGTTCAGGAACATCTCTGGTCTAAGCGTCGACTCATTCCCGACATCGATCCTTTCCGGATGGCATCTTAAGCCCATCTCCGTCAGCTCTCCTATTAACAACCTCGAGTCTAGCGTGCGACTCGTTCCCAATGAGAAGTCTCCAACTTCCCAAATGGCATCTGTAAGCCCATTCCGCATCATCCACCAACAGCGAGTGCAAATTTTCGGTGTACTCGGTGTTCAATCATCTTCTACCTCGGTCACGCGAAGACAAGCATGTCAATCTAACCTTCCAGTACAAGAAGATTGAGCAGGGGCAGCATCATACCCCAAAATTTGCCCTCCATCTACTCAAGAGATTTCATACATCCATGCTCGAAAGTTCCTCAAGAGTTGATCGACAAACTCCTCTAGACAATCAACCCAAACTAGGGTTTGGTATCTCTCAAGTCAAGATGGATTTCCAACATCTCAATGGCCTTCATGCCTCCTCATATGCTTCAAAGATTCTCCATGTCAAGTTTCAAGCCTCAAGTCAAGTTTCCTCGGACAATTGCTCGGATGGTTGAAAATCGAGTGTATTGGACAAAAAGTCAACTGTGGTCAACACAGTCAAAACTTCGATTTTTGGTCAACATCCTCATTTTGAAGTTACATTCATCATTTGATCAAGGGTTGATCATGATTCATCAAGAAAACTCAAGATTTGCCCAAAAGTCAAACTTTCTAAATTAGGGTTTCTAGATGAAAAGTCAACTGAACTTTGACTGGTCATAACTTTCTCATACTTTCAGAACCACCACCTCTTGTTTTGGAAATTCAATTCTCTACAACTTCATGTCTCACAAGAATGTCCAAAAATGCTTCATTTGAGAGGTATAGCTCGAAACATTACTGAGTCATTTTCAAAGTCAACAAAAGTCAACTTTTGTTTTGAAGATATTTTGAGCATGGTAACTCCAATTGAGATGAGACCAAAGACATTGGTTAGAGGACTCTTAGAGCTTTCCAAAAGTCCAAGAACACTCAAAATGTGGAAAATTGAGCAAGATACACTATTTAGTTGGGGAATTTTGAGAGATTGCACAAAAGGACATATTGGTCAATGCAAAATTTTCCAAATGGGCCTATAATCTTTTGATCCAAACTTGTTCATGATGCTATATTCTTGACCCATAAATGCTTGGCCTTGGTTATTTTCTATTTTATGATTTATATTTGAATTTTATAACATTTAATTCAAAAATAAATTATATAAAATATGAAAATTAAACATTTCTCAAAAGGAATGATTTTATATCTTTCTAAATGTCCAAGAAGGCCCATGACCCTTACCAAATTCGTGATATTGCATTCATGAGAAAATCATATATTTTCAATATTTGATTTTATTTTAAATAAATATTTGCACATTCAAAAGCAATCTTTTTCACTCCTTTGTCAAATTTCTTCTAAATTGCCAGACAATACAAGCACGAGGACGAAACCCTAGCTCAAGCCAAACCCTTATTTTGTCAAAATTTTCCAAGAATCTTTGAAATTGAATTTCAATTTCAATGAGGTTTCGACCTCAAACATCATTCCATTGTGCTCGGGGTAAGTTTGAGTAAGTACACCTCTTGCCATGGTTAAAACATGCTGAATCGAACCATATCATGCATACATATTCGATTTTCTTGAAATCGTATTTTTATTACCAGCCTATTTTAATTGATTCTAATGTTTGCTATGTGTTCATGAGGCTCCACATGATCGATCTGGGTCATCGTTTTGATGCTTAATGTTAGAAACACGATTTGCCATTGTTAGGGCTTTTGGAGCATTTCGCTTCGAACCGGTTAATCTGAGCCTTTTAAGGAAACTAGCACCACCATCGTGTTCATGACCCTCGATTTAGGGGGTAGGGTACTCTTTCCTTTTATTTCACGTATCTTCGGGTTTGGAGATTTGAGTGATCGGGAGAGAGCGACCAGACTAGAGGCTCCGCGTGGATTGATTCCGATTGGACTCGGCGTAGCTGCGTGCGTCATGGCGATTCTAGTCGTTCTCTCATCAGGTGGGCCCCAGCGTGGTGACGTGATTTTCAACATACCGAGACGCTCGCCGGCTTATGTATCATTGTTTCTCACTTTCAAAACACCAAGACGTTGTCCCGTGGTTAAGGCTTGGCTTTGGGAAGATTCTCTCAGGGTCATGCAGGATCGATCCTGCCGGCACCGGTTTGAGTTTCTTTTTACAAAACTGCATATTTTCTAACTTTTCCATATTTTCTTATTTTTTTAATATTTTCCATTCATTTTAATTATTTTCATGATTTTTATTCTGCATTTAAAAATTACCAAAAACATTTTTTCTTTTGACATTATTTTCATAAAAACCTTTATTTGATTTAATAAATTATAAATATAATTTTGCATACATATTTATTTTATTTTATTTTGCATTTAAATCATTATAAATTGCATTTTAATTATTAAACCTTTTCCAAAAAATCCCAAAAAATTATTTTAACTTGTTTATCTTATTTCCAGCATGCATAAATTTTCTCATATTAAAAATTGCATTTTTTCTAACATTTTCTCTTATTTCAATTTCATCATATTTCCCGATTTTCTTATCCTTTCACAGGTTGCTCCGATTCGGACGTTTTTTCTCTTATCATTCTATTTTTCAATAATGTAATTGCTCATGGGTTGTAATAGTTAATTTAGGACTTTTACTTTCCGCCTCCTAATTATGTATCGCCCCAAAGCCATGTAATAAGCGTGGGTTTATCTTTCCCTTTTACTACATTCGCATTTACTTTCGCACCCTTATCAATTGCTAGTAATTAGGTGTATGGCAAGATAATAATTGGACATAGCTCACTAATTTCAAGATAAAATATAGATTTAACACACTTCTTTCACTGCTTTTGGGTAATTCTCTCGATGCCTTGATTACAAATGGTCATGTCCTCGAGCGTGAGGTATTCTAGCACCGTTGCCTTCAAACAAATCATCATAGTCCCTTGATACAAAGATCATAAGACCCACGATGTGCTTTCGAATACATGATCTTGACCCTCGATTGTAGCCTCTGAAAATGATGATAGTCCCTTCAAAGGTGCTAGGATACTTCCTCTGAGATTATATGACCATCCGGTGTCTTAGAATGTCCCTTACATCCAAGCAGATGGAGCTACCTACTAACTAATGGTATGGCTGGCGCTATTCTAAAGGAATGTAGAAGTACAACAAAGCGACCAATTAAGGTGGGTAAATAAGTCTCTTTAGTTGCTTTCTATCAAATGCTTTTCACCACCACTCTTTTCAAAGTTCAATTTCTTTTCAAAACAAAACATTTCCGAACACTTTGTATACACTCCTACATGAGTCATTACAAAGTCAAAGCGAAATGTCTTTTCAAACATTTTTGTCAAACACACAGAAAGCAATTTTAAAAAGTGATCTAGAAGCAACTAAGAGCCGTAGAATAAACTGCCGGATGGAAAGAGGTGCTAATACCTTCCCTTTTCATAACCATTCTCCCGAACTCGAGAATCTAACGAAGGTCTTTTACATTACTTTACCTTCCCTTAATTGGATAAAATAAAAGTCGGTGGCGACTCTTGCTATCCGCACATTTGGATACAAAAAATCCTACAAAGAAGTCGAGTTCACGTATCGTTAGTAGCATACTTGAAAATCAACATTAAATGTTGAGGAAAAATAAAATATAGAGCATTATCATATGTCATATGGGAAATGAATTGTTCAAAGGCCAAGAGGCGTATTACTCAAATGTAGGAGAAAGTGAGGCATATTTAGCATTATCAGAAGTCCACAATGGGGCATATGGGGCACGTCGAAGCAGGCCATAAAATGGAAATGGTTGCTATTTGATATGGGATGTCTTGGCCCGATATCTTTCAATTATAGATTTTGCTAAAGGGTGTGAAGAATGCTGGCTGCGAGGATTCAACATGCTCCTGCAAATGAGTTGCATTCGATCATTAAACTCATGGCCAGAGGATGGGCATTAGATTTAATAGGAGAAATCAATCCTGCTTCATCTAAAGGTCAAATATATCTTAGTAGGAATAGACTACTTTACCAAGTGGATCGAGCAATACCAGATTAATAGTAGATCAAGAGGCTATTATTAATTCATACGAAACAAATTATCTATAGGTTCGGATTGCGAAACATCACCACATACCAGGTTACGTGTTTACGGTAAAGATCAAAATTTGCCCAAGCAGGGTTTAAATTGTTAACATCAACACCATACTATGCTCGAGCAAATGGTCAGGTCGAAGCAGCCAATAAAGTAATAATAGGTTTGATAAAGAAACATGTTGGTAAAAACCAAAAATTGGCATAAGACTTTAGACCAAATACTATGGGCACAGAACATCTCTAAAACTACAACACCACACCTTTCCGACTAACATTTGGTCATGATGCGGTCTTACGGTAGAAATTCATCTACAATCGGTTTGAATTCAAAGACAAATGAAGTCCCATCTTCTTTATATTGGGAAATGATGATGAATGAGTTAGTTGAGTTGGATGAAGTTAGATTGCATGCATTGGAAATCTGATGAGGCAAAAGGAAGAGTAGCAGGGCATATAACAAAAGGGTGAAAGGTAAAACATTCGGTACTAATGACTTAGTTTGGAAATTTATATTGCCCGTGGACAAGAAGAATAAAGCATTAGGTAAATGGTCACCTCGTTGGGAAGGACCTTTCCGAATAGTAAAAATATTTTCAAACAATACATATGAGATTGAAGAAGTAAATGATAATAAAGCAGAATCTTAAGGTTTAATGGAAATATTGAAATATAAGCCATGCCTACGGGAGATTGAATAATAATAATAGTGTAATCGAAGCATAGTGAAGATATGCCAAAATGGTAAGTTAAAATTGCCAAAATGGCATTGTTTGGGTATTCTGATTAAAGTCAAATTAATATTCAAGAAAATAAATAGACAATCTTTAGAAATGATTATTGTTCCTTAATCGATCGAAAATACTAGGAAAGACTCAAGCCTTTGTTGAGTGAAGCGCTTGGCTCCTTCTAGGATAACGACTTCACCCTTAAATTGTTCAGCTGCTTCCGTCTCTGCAAGTCCTTTATTAAGGAGCTCTTCGAATCGATTGCCAAAAGTGTTGGTTTCATATGCCATCTGTTCTTTGTTGGGCCTCCTTAATTTTATGTTGAAGTTCTTGAATCTGTTTCTCCCAGAGAAGAATGGATTGAGCTCGAAGCTCATAATCAGCTTTAGCTTGCTTGATATGCATGGCATGCTCTTGACTTCTTTAGAAAGCTTGAAGCATTCTCATAAGCAGGCGTCATTGCAGCTCGCTTCTCTTGAACCTTATTGGTAGCAGATTCATCTTGGAGGAAACACCAGTCATTGTCTATCAAAGATTGAAGTTCGAATAGAATGGTCTGACTTCGAGGGCAACAGGTGGTGAGGTCGACGTTAAGAGTCCCCATACAAAGCGGTTGTACAATCTTTCTTGAGTACTTCAAATAGATCCACATCAAGATTGTCTTCCTAATCTTGTGAAGAAGTGACCCTATCATCGAGCGTTGAATCGGTGGTCGAACCGGCGCAGACCTTAGGAAGGGAGTATCTCTACGAGCGACAGCCTTCCTTATACCCCAAAGGGTCATTTCGTTTTAAGAGGGCTAACTCTTTTCATTGTTTGGCGTTGAGAGGACTTAGGAAGTTCCATGCAATGGAGTAACATCCATTTCGACTTCCATTGGCTCATTGGTAGGAACACCATCACCTTCATTATTTTCTTCCTCATCATCTTCTTCATCACCAACCAGGTCCACTACTTGATGTCATCGTTTTCATTCTTGTGAGCATAGGACTCAGTTCCTTCACTCGAACCACCTTGAGCCTCTTCTACTCTTTCGGTCCAGGATCCTTCCTCACTAGAATCCGCTCTCTTGAGAAGGGCAAGCCTTTTCCTCTTCAACTTGGGTGACTTTTTCACTTTCTTGAGAAATCTTGAGAGGAGATTTTGGATGAGAAGTCTCGGAGGCACTTGTGACATCTTAAAGTGTTTGATTGTATCCTTGAGAGGAGGTGGGGTGCCTTGATCATCTGGTTGCTCGGGGAGCCCAGTCGGAACCGTCATATTGGAGGATCCTTTGTTCTACACAGATTACTTGAATCCCGTGGGAAGAATGGATTGGAGCATGCTTTAGATGGAGGAGTCGAGTGGTGGGATTGAGTTGAATTATCCTACCACAGAACAAGGAGAGATTAAAACCTGCACTAAGGTATGAATAACTAGCTTTGTTAAAGTTGAATTCAATTCACACATGGATTGTCGAGAGATATTGCTGTCTATGTGTCCAACATTACGTTGGAGGTCGAAGGTGGATTTTTGGATTTTGGTAAAGGACAACATCCGGAGATCGAGTCGAGAGAGTTAGTATCCTTTGAGCGTCTTTCTTTTGCTTCTTTCTCCAAGCCGTTGGTGAACTTTCTGACCTTGAGAGTCTTCCCACTGGTATTAGGCTTCCGCTTCTTTGGAGTGGTTGGTGGGAGTTTACTAGTGCGAAATGATGCAAACATAGGTTAGACTTCAATCATAAATTCAAGTCCATTGAAATACCAAAATAAACAGATTACCTTTGAAGTTGGAGGCGGTTGTTGGAGTTGGGCGATGGTTGTTGTTGTTGTTGTTGGGAGTAATTTTGAAATTGCTTGGGGCACATTGTCATAAACCCCGATAGTTTCTTTGAACTCGCCTTCCTTGGTCTTATTGCCTTAACAGTCTTTATTACGATGGCTGAAAATTGAAACAATTAAAGACAGTGTTAAAATAAAGTAAAATTATTTGGGGGATTTCCCAAGCGCATTCGCACTAGCCTTCATTGAAAGAATCGACATGGCAGAGGTCATGAAGATTCCACAGGAATTATGGAGCCAATGTGGAGCCCATATCCATGATCTCAGGTGACTTTAGTTTCTTTTAAGTTGTATTTGAACATCTCTTTGCGTCAGCCACCAGGGTATGGGGAAACCAAGCGAGCCAGTTCTGAGTAGGTAATCTAGGAAATCTAGGTGGATGCATTTCAGGTGCCAACCTATACTATCCTCGGTGACCAAGGAAGTGAACTTAGAGACTTTTTCTTTAAATTTTCCTTCAAGGTTTGGGACTGATATCTCGATTGGTTTCTGCAGGCGTGGGATCATAGGTAGTCTCGAAATAATTCGAAAAGCTTTATTCTCTTGAGCATGGCGAACATAACTTTCTTTTTGTGTACATACAGGCACTTTGTGATTAGTTTCTTTTGAATGGTGATAGTATCGAACATATAAGACTGGTAGAATTTAGTCCACCAATCGGGAAAACCCTTTGATGAAAAGTAGGTTGGTTCAAAAGAAATTAATTCAAAGAGCAAAATCTTGATATTGTTCTGCTGCGGTTTAACCTACTTGAGGACCGACGATAGCCTCTGGGTTTGAAAAAGGGGTTCGGGTTAACCGTATAAGCAAGATTGTCTTGAAGCGAAATCGGGTTGGTAAAAGAAGGATTTGGTTCTTGGTTGGAGTGATTCTTGAGAGATTAGTCTTGGGAGCAAAAGGCTTAGGATATCTTGGATTTCTTTACTCTTAGTAGCCTCAAAAGGGACATGGTGAACCATGATGGTCCATAGTCCTCGAGCAAAAGTGCCATAGTTTCCTCAAAATTTATGCCTTTTGAAAAGATCATGATGTATTGTGAGAACGAATTTGAAATCAGCCTTATCATCATTCGGTCGATCTTCTCATACTTATGCCTTCAATATTTGATCCTCTCTGCGGATCTTGCTCACGATGGTATTGTTCGGCGTTAAAGGTGGCTAAAGGATCGAGCGTGAGTTGATTCTCGGCTCGAAGCGATTTAATCTTTTGATTTGTTTATAAAATACATGAGCATCAAGCTTTATTATTTTCAACACAAGAAAGATGATTTAATGATTATGAAAAGGAAAATTTGAAATACCCTCAATTGATATTGATATATGACTAGCGCAAACTAGACACAACGCATTGGGAGATTCTGAGTAAGGGATTGTTATATAAAGGAATAGATGGAGCACCCTAAATATATATAGTTATCTATAGCTTTTATATATGAATATGTTTGATATGTTTGTGTGTTTTAATTGCTATTTCTATGATTGGGAAGAAGTTTCTCCGCTGGGATTTTAAGAATGATAGATTATGTGGATTCTAGGTTTTCATGTTATTGTGCTCATAAAGTCTGGATCTTCTGCATTACATCCCCTAGTGGGAATCGAGCATTTGTAGCTCGGGATCTACAGGGTTCTATGGTTTGTTTGAATGCGAGGAAGAAATTTTCGGCAAGGATGAGATGAGCCTTGTGCTCGTATTCTCAAAGGATGTTGAAAGTCGGAGCAATCGTAGTTTCCACTTATGCTAGTGGAAAGCAGCAGGATGTTAGTAAAGAGACGGACAAATGTCATCTTAATGAAAAAATATATCTAATCTATTTCATCACATACATTTTGAAAAGTTTGGTGATTAAAATCTTTCATCGTAAGTATTAGGTGTTTTGCTTGAGTGTACAAGCGTTACCACTTACATGTTTAAGAAAGATGTTTGAAAAAGATGATTGAATCTTTTAGCGTAAGTATTGGGTTTGCTTGAGTGTACAAGCGTTACCACTAATTAAGAGATGTTTTTGTTTGAAAAGAGTTTGAAAAGTTTAAAAAGTTTTGTTTGTATGTGATGTGATAGATGAGATACTTCTTCCATAGAGATGATAGATGTCTAAATCTCGAGGAAATTGATTGGATTAAAGGGATGCTTTTAAACCGTGGGTCCTGTATTAGCCCAGGAGGCATTCCTAGGGTCATCGAGGGTCATCGAGGGTCCTTGTATAAAGCTCAAGAGGAAGCTATAGGGTATGGCGGCTTTGTGTTAAAGGATTTCACCAGAAACCAGCTTTTTGAATTAAGAGCAATTTCAGGAAATTTTACTCTCTGAGGGATTTGAAAGTGATTTCACGGAAACCATCCTTTCAGGTTCTATCTTAGGCGGGTGATTCTTTGTATTGGAAGCCCATAGGAGGCTGTTAGAGATTTCTATCTCTTTCATTGTATGATGCCAAGCTAAACTGATGGGGAGTTCTTTTGAACAAAGCCCAAGAGGAGGCTGACTCAATAGGGGAGTGTGTCTATATGAAGCCTAAGCGGAGGCTAAACTCAGATGAATGAGTTTTCTTATCTCAAAGCCTAAGAGGAGGCTAAACTCTGTGGGGAAGTTATCTTGTATGAACCAAGCGGAGGCTAAATTCTGGAGATGAATTATCTTGTATAAAGCCAATAGCGGAGGCTAAGCGTGGGGAACCTATTGGTTAGACTAATTGTTATGTTATGATTTAATGATTGTATAAACAAGTGTGTGTGTGTGTGTGTGATGATATGAACTAGGGGTTTATAAGAAGAAATATAAACAATGCATGATGTTTTATTCTAGAGTTTATGAAATATAAACAAGTGTCGTGCGGCGAGCGTTTAAAGCAGGCGTAACGGTTATTTACAAGTTTGGCGTACAAGGAAGTGAATATGTACACGAGCAGTACTTATGTACAGAGAAAGATGGATGTACATAGGAGGTTGGGACTTACATAAGGAGGCCCATTGGTTTAAGCATTTCAGAATAATGTGCACTTTTTCAATGGTATTGATTATATATGTACAGAGCGAAGCAACGGTGATCAAGGTTTGTTAAAAAAGTATCATATTATGTACAGATGAAAGTTTGTTTGAAAAGAATTTGATATGTGCAAGGAAAAGTATGTACATAAAGAATGTTGGTTTGTGTATACACTGAGTGAAGTGAAAAACAAACGATCGATGTTTATACGTACTTGGTATAGAAAGTATGTGTATTCTGGATAAAAAATTTTATGTATTTGAAGATAGTTTGATATGTACAAAGAAATATTATGTACATAAAAGAATGTTATGGGACTTACAGTGAGGAGGCCCATTGGTTTAAAAAGCAGTTTCAGGAAATAATGCTCCTTTTAATACCAATGGTTATTCGATTATAAACAAGCGAATGAAAACAAGCAGAAGAAATTTGTTTATGTTTGAATATTGACAATGATGATTTAAGTATGTACAAGTAAAACTAAATATACACATAAAGGTTGGGACTTACACCATAAGGGTGGCCCGTGATATCGCAGAAATTCGAGAGAAGAGCGAATTTGTTTTATCGTTTAAATCGGATCGATCGTGGTAAAAGATGTAAGTTTTGATGAAATGTTTTGAAAAATGATTTGAAAATGTTTTGAAATGTGAGGTTCATTTTATGATTTTAAAAAATCGGAACTCGAAAACTTGAAAATTTCACCTTTAAAGGAGGTTTTAAAAAGTGTTCAGAACATCGTTTTCGGCTCGATTAAAATATGATCAGGTGAAAGTTTTTTCTGAAAATTTTTGCACTATCGTAAAATAGATGTATTTATTGACAAGTGTTCAAAAAATCACCTTAAAATAAGGAGTTTTGATAGGTCAAAAAAATTGTGAAAGTTTTGTAAAAAAAACATGAAAAATTGGAAAAGTATGAAAAAGAATGGTCCTAATGGGAGTTGAACCCATGACCAAAGGGGTGACCACGTGTCAGAAAGCCTTAAGGGCAAAGAGGCTACCCTTGAGCCAAGCAGCGCCAGGTGTTTAGTGGACTAGAACACGTGTAAACAAAGCATTGGAAATTTTGAAAAAAAATGAAGAACAGCCGCGAAGCTATGTTCGTTTGATCTTGATTCTAAATCATTTCTGATCTAGTTTCTCGAAATTCAATGATGTAAACATCAAAATTGCTCGATTTTCAACCACGAACATGAATGACTGTTAATTGCATTTATATTAAGCTAACATGTTTGGATTTGGGAACCACTATGAACCCTAAAGCGAGAATTCAAATTAAATTATGTATGAGTGATGATTCCTTGATTTTATTGAGGGCTATTGATCGTTATGAGTGCGAGAAACAAAGCGGACCATGAGCTTTTCGTTTTAGTTCAAAGAAATGGATATCAAGTTCGTGTTCTAACTTTGTTCAAGTGAGAATAGAAGGTCTCGAACTTGTTTCTTGATCATTTGAGCATCTGGTATGTATGGAAGGTGTAGAAGTGGTTTGTTTGCTTTGAGCTTGCTTCAATCTTTCCAACCAAGTCAACACTGCAGACTGAAAATGACACTTCGATTTATGGATTAGGTTGTTCTGATTGGTATTGATTGATCTGGACCATGTCTAAATCATAGATGATGATGTTGAGTGGTTAGATCACAAGTTTATCAAGCTTAGAGTAGAATTCGAAAGTTAAGCGGTTTGTACAAGCATGTGTGCTCATGGCATGTTTTCTGTTTTCAGCTTTGATCAAGTTGTTTTAAGTTCTACACAAGTTTTATATTGATCATGAAGCATGTTTGACACCAAAATTTAACATGTTTTCATGATTTTCAAAAATGCAATGTTTGGCAATTTTGCACTATGTTGCTTGATTTTTAAAAGAAGAGTGAAAGCATGGATTTGCATTGCTTTGGTGTCATTTTGAACTAATTTGTGATCTATTTATAGGCAATAATTCTGAAATGTTAGGCAAGAGTGATGCTTTTGGAAAATCAAAGTAACTTAGAGGGCAAGAATGGTATTTGCCAAAAGAAACTTCCTTTTTCACCATGTGCTCATTTTTACAATTTTGATCCAATCCTCTCAATTATTACCTCTAGCTGATATTTATCAGCTCAATGATCCATTGGGCATGGTTGGATTGCTTCTGATGGAAAACAAAAATGACCTATAATTGAAGTTTTGGATTTTGGAAAATCAAGTTCATGGAGCCTTATGTTTCAATTTCAAAAGTATAGCTAGAATCCATGGATTTGAGAGTTCTTGGACATTTTGGAAAGCTTGTTCCATAAGCTACAACTTTCATGTTTTGAGTTTTTCCAATTCAAAATGGAACTAGGTGAAAAAATGGCATGAAGTTTGAAAAAAATAAGAAATTTCAACACTTAGAAAATTTTCTAAGTATGAAAACTTTGACTTTTTGTTGACTTTTTCAAAACTTTGATTTTTTGTCATGATGGGATCATTTGAAATATTTTGATGATTGAAAAGTTTTGTTTTGAAAATTTTGACCAAAAGTCAAAGTTTGACTTTTCGATCAGATGAAATTTCATCGGATGTTTCGAAATTGGGATGAAGTCGTGAACCTGTGATGTTTGAATCCGAAATTAGGTCAAGATGTTATATCTAAGATATAATGACCAATATCTATCAAAAAGTCATTTCTTGTTCAAAAATAGAAAACTCATGCACATCAAAACCTAATTGGTGATCCTTGATTGATCTGTAGAAAAATGGATATCTAAGATTGAAGGCGATATTTTGATCAAGATGGAGCAAATGGGGTGACAAAACTCAAACCCTAATTGATTTCCTCTTGAATCAGATGAAAATTTGTTGAAACCCTAATTTTGACTGTGAAATCCACCCGATTAATGGTTATACGAGCTGTTATTATGCAAATGATGCAAATGTAAGGTGGTATATTAGGTCAAAATTTGGGGTATGATGATCTGCCCCTATTTAAGTTTCTTTAACTTTGAGATGAAGATGAATATCTTCGTTTTGATAGGTGTAAAGACTTAAATATCGAGAATCTACAATTTTGGACCTAAATACCAAAAGATGCGGATGATGCAAAATGATTGAAAAAGTTCCACCCAGAGAAATATCAAAGAAATGACATGGTGGGGGGAAATCTGTGAATACGTCCCTGCTGGGAAAGAAAGATTCACAAAAATATGTGAATATCTGTTTTCACTTTGGGGAAACAAAGAGATTACCTTCTGTCAGCCTTGTGACAATGTTTAAGGTAAGTGGAAATGATATTACCAATTATCAGCTTTGTGATAGTTCATGGTAATGAATTCTGAAGATGTTACCAATTATCAGCGAAGTGATAACTATAACAAGGTAAATCTTGAGAAAAAATTTGTTGTGTATTCAGCTTTGTGAACAACAGACAAATGAAAGCAATTTCAAATGGGCTTTAAAGATATTACCAATTATCAGCAAAGTGATAACTATAACAAAGGCAAATCTTTAGAAAATTGTTGTATATTCAACTTTGTGAATATGAACGATGAAAGAAACAGAACTCAATGAGTTTCTATTTTCTTGGATAAAATATTGAGGATCTCTCTTTTGAGAAGATGCGTCATTTTGATTGAGAAGGCACAGGTTTTCTTTTGGACGAGAAAGACAAGCTGGCCGTTGAATTTCTCATACAGTCCACAATTTGACCTTGTTGAGAAGACTTTCATAATAATGTTGAGGAATGAAAATAAGCGGCTCGACAGAGGCTATTGCTTATTGCTTGTTGATTATAGACAAGTTCTACCGAGGAATGAGCTGGGAAAAAGTCAATCAAGACATTATTCCGATGAGGAATGATCTCAGAGAATGTGGTGGAGAAAAGCATTTCTCTGTTTGGGAATACTCCGTTGGGGAAAAAGGCATTATTTTTCTGTTTGGAGATATTCTACTAGGGAAAGACTTGTACTTGCATGAGTAAGCGTGACTTACGCCAGTGATATAAAAGCAAACATTTCAAGGAATGCAAAAATGCAACGAATGATGCTGTATGTATATGAATGTCATGAATGTCATATGCATGCGAACAATACTTGACAAAGACACTAAAAAGATATCTGGGAAAAGGACCACGTCACAGTTCGAACAAATACTCGGTGGAAGTTGCAACAATGGTGCAGACGTTCGCTGATGAAGAATTTTGAGTTGCATGTTTTAAACTTTGAGGAAAGGCATTTCATTGTAGCGGTTTGGGGATTCTTTTTGGGATAAGAATACCGTCCTTTGATGATCTACGAGGAAAAAAATTGCTGTGATTGTTTTATCCTTGGAGATTGAAACACTTACGGATTGAAGTTTCTTTCTGTCCATAGTTCAAAGGAAAATTTTTGCTTTTGTTTCAAAAATTTTGAAGTAAAAATTCATTTAAAACGTTTAGTTTCAAAAGTGATTTTCACAATAAAAGCGTTATTTTGCAAAAGCAAGAATAAAGTAGGAATTGCAAACAAAAAGCAGGGCTCAAATTTATTGAATAGAATGGTAATCAGCCAAATGCATGATTCCATGAGCTATTTACAAAGTTGGAAATGATAATTTATTGGGAAAAGGCTACATTGAAAGCAAATAACATATTATCCTAACAACTTTGAATTCAACATGTTTTAATATTTGATATGACTGCGATTACTTTGTCATTTTGTATCCTTGTTTTTGCCTAGATTGCCTTTTCGGGTTTTCAATCTATCGGGATAATTTACATTTGTCTCTAATTTTTACTGGATCGCCTTTTAGTTTTCAATCCACGAGGCGCTCATTTTTGCCTGCCGCCCTTTTCGGGTTTTCGACTTACCGAGTTGTTCTTTTGTTTTTAGACAAAGTATTTCTTGAGCTGCGTCGGCATTGACAGGATCACGGGAGTTCATCACAGTCCATGGTTGTGAGAGTCATGCACCGCTAGAAAGCTTCTTTAACGATGTATGGGCCTTCGTAGTTAGGAGTCCATTTGCCCTAGAATCTGGTTGAAAAGCAGAATCTTTTAAGCAGTGCGCCTTCTCGAATTCACGAGGTTGGACCTTTTTGTCGAAGTTTCTTCATTCTTTTTGATAGAGTTGTCCGTGACACGGGCGGTCGGTAGCTTTTCTTCAATCAAGTTAAGTTGGTGTATCTGCTTTGACACCATTCGACCTCGGATAGTCTTGTTTCCATGAGAACTCTCATTGATGGGATTCAACTTCTACGGGGAGCTTGTGCCGTATACTAGAGAAAAAGGAGTTGCCCTGTTGAAGTGCGTCTTGATCGATACCCATGCGAGCAAATGGCAGCATTTGTGCCGATCTTTGTAGTAGTGATGACCATCTTGGACGATCTTTTGATGTTCTTGTTGGCTGCTTCAGCGCCCGTTCATCTTTGGCGGTAAGAGATGAGTTATGATGCTCGATCTTGAATTCCTCACACAGTTCCTTCATCATTTTGTTGTTCAAGTTTGATCCATTGCGGTAATGATCTTGCTTGAACTCCGTATGTCAGCAAATGAGGTTGTTCTTGATGAACCTCACAACCACTTGTCTTGTGGCGTTGGCGTAAGAGCCTTTGCTTCGACCCATTTGGTGAAGTAATCAATAGCCACTAGAATGAAGCGATTTCCGTTGGGCGCTTTTGGTTCAATCATTCCAATCATGTCGATGCCCACATGGAGAAAGGCCACGGAGAGGGAAGCGTTGATTAGAGTCGGTGGCACATGGATCTTATCTGCGTAGATCACGGCACTTGTGACATCTTTTTACGTGTTTGCGTCAGGATTCTATCGTTATCAATAGTATCCTGCTTCTTGTCTATCGGTCACGAAAGCGAACCATATCGAAGTTTCTTTTGTATAGAACATCTTCATTGAGGAAGAAATTCTGGAAAGCCTCCTTAGAGTTTTCTAATCCTTGTCACGATGCCCAGTGGGTACTCTTGTGTTTGAAGGAAGCGTTTGATGTCGTGGAACCACGGTTTATCATCGAAGACGCTTAATTGCGTATACATAGTGCTTTCAAAGGCGTCGTGCGGATTACGGGCATATCATTCCAATCGTTGACTTTGAACATGGAAGATAGAGTAGCCAAGGCATCGCCATTCGGTTCGATCTCGAGGATATGATGCGTTCTACTTTGTTGAAGAAAGTCAACAATCGCCTTGCATAATCTCACGTAAGAATTAGAACCAAGATGATGAGTTTCATACTTGTCTTTGATTTGATTGATCACTAGGGCTGAATCTCCATATGTCAAGGATCTTGATCCTCAAGTCGATGCTTCTTGATACCCATGATGCATGCTTCATATTACTGCTATGTTGTTGGTGCAATCAAATAGCAACTGGCGGAGAAAGCGGGATATGAGAACCCTCGGGAGTGATGATGCGCCCCGATTCCATTACCAAAGCGTTAACTACTTCATCAAAGACTAAACCCCATACGGATTAGGATCGGTCCTTCTATGTAGCGGTTCGTCACAATCTTTCATCTTCAAGTACATAACATCCTAAATGCGGGAAGTCAAATTTGAGAGATTGGTATGGTTGAGCGGTGATAAGCCAAGTGATCGTGAGGATGCTTCCTTTGACCGCTTTTGGCGCGATCTTGGATGTCATATTCGGATAATAGCATACGCCATCGAGCGATTCTCGGTTAAGGCGGGTTTCTCAAATCGTGCTTGATTGGATCCATTTTGGAGATTAACCAAGTCGTGTGATTGATCATGTCTTGGCGGAGCGTTTTGAAGCCCACTGCAAGCGCAACATGTTTTCTCGAGCATGGAGTAACGAGTTTCCACGTCTGTGAACTTTTACTCAAGTAGTAAATGGCATGCTCCTTCTTACCGTTCGTCTTGATGTCCAAGTCGCAGCCCATGGACTCTTCTAGTGCAGTGGGTACATGATTAGCGGTCTTCCTTGTTGGAGGGATCATATTGGTGGTTGCGGTATTCCTTAATCTTCGAATGCTTTTGGCAATCGGCTGTCCACACAACCTTGGATCTTTGGAGCTTGAATATCGGTCCACGGTGGCGATCATCAGAGATAAATGGAGATGTAATTCAATCGTCCAAGAAATCCTCTTACTTGCTTTTCCCGTGGTGTAGGCATCTCTTGAATGGCTTTGACTTTGTCGGGGTCCTTCAATTCCCTTGGTGACGATAAAACCTAGGAGTTTTCGGATCTTACCCCAAAGGTACATTTAGGATTAGACGGAGCTAGAAAATTTCCTTAGTCGTTGAAACAACTTTAGAGATAGTCTATATGTTCATCTTGATGTCAGTTTTGCTATCATGTCATCTTAGACTTGATCTCCTTGTGCATCATGTCATGAAAGAGAGTCATTGCCCTTTGGTAAGTTGGCTGCATTCTTTAATCTAAGCGACATTACTTTGTAGCAAAGGTGCCCCAGCGTGATGAAGAGGTCTTCTCCATGTCGCGAGGGCATTCGATCGATTATAACCGGAGAAACCGTCCATGAAGGAAAAGGCGTTGAATTTTGCGTGCTATCCACTAGCATGTCGATACGGTAGTGGGAAATCGTCTTTGGACTCGCTTTATTCGGATCCGGTAGCACACATTCTGACTTTTCCATCTTTCTTGGAGACAGGTACTATGTTGGCTAGCCATTGAGGATATTCAGAAGTGATGAGGAAACCAGCATCAAGCTGCTTTTGAACTTCATTTTTGATTTTATCAGCCATTTTAGGGTGAACTCTCCTCAGCTTTTGCTTAACTGGCAGACACTCTGGTTTTAACGGCAGGTGATGCTCCACAATGCTAGTATCTAACCCTGGCATGTCCTGGTAGGACCAAGCGAACACATCAACATATTCTTTGAGAAGATTTATCAGTTTTTTTTTGACACTATTGTTGAGTGAAGCTCCGATATTTACTTCTTTTCTATCTTCCTCAGAACCCAAATTGATCGCTTCTAGAGGTTCTTTATGAGGCTGAATGATCCTTTCCTCGTGCCTTAGCAGTCGGGAAATTTCATCTGGGATCTCTTCTTCAACTTCTTCCTCGGCGACTTCACAAGGAATTTCAAAGTTGGGAAAGAGCATAGAGTTATTGCTTTCAATGGATTTGTCCATCTGTTAATCTGCATATTTGATTTATGCTTGATTATAAAAAAAAATTTTTTGATTGATTTTTATGTGTTTTTAGGATTATCATTTCCAAGAAAGGAAAATGAAAATAAACACACATTGTGGAAACAAAACAACGCGTTTTATTTATAATTTACACTACAAGCTTTAAACTCATTCGCCTTGGGCAAGACGAAGAGAAATTATTTAAAAGCTAAAACCTATAAAACATCTCTACACTTTGGGCGAGTGAGAGTTCAAAACAACAAGATAAACTACTTAGAGCTATGAACATTAGTCCGAACTTCAGCGGGTTTCCGATAATGTGAACTCCTTGGAAGTCGAGGTACTCGGTAATTTTCCGCTTGGTTTAACCCTTGAGTAGACTTTGGTTCTTTGGACAGGCTTTGAAGACTACGGACGATGGCCCTTGCCTTTGTCTTTAAAGCGATCTTCTTGATTAACAAATTGGGAAGTATGAGATGTAGCATTTGTACTTCTGCGATCTTTGTGTTGAATCTGGGGATGTACCTTCCAGGTCTTAAGGTGAAGAGACTCGTTGTCAACGACACTTTCTAGATCGTATCCCAAGTCGCACTCTTGATCTTTAGTGATCATGTTGATGTAGTGGTAACCAGGATCTGGTTCAGTAAATTCCACAGGTGTGTTGAAGCAGAGATCTTCATTGGGGATCTCGATTGGTGATTGAGTAGAAGGCAGTATTCCTCTTCTATTGACTAGGATAATCAAGAATCACCCATCCCATGGAATTTGGATATCTTCGATCCGGATTTTCGAGCTTTCGGCGCGATGTATTTCACCATGTAGTGAAATTGCCACTTGGTTCTCCCAAGGTATCCCAAACTTCAGCAGGGACAGGTGGATTTTCATGCCTTTGCAGGGACATGTCTTTGAATTGATTAGTTGGCGCATATGACTCCTCTTGAGACACATACTCAGAGCTGTTTAAATAAGTGCTCCATTCTTCAGATTCAGACGGATCGTCTTCATCCTCTTCGATGGTTACAACGCTAACCTCTTGGAGAACAGAATTTAGGAAGCCCCCACTGCTGAAAACTTTTTTGATTGGACGAAGTGTTTCATCCTTTTGCTTGTCTTTGGAGAATACGGGTGTGAACCCGAGTCCGGCTTTTGTTTCATTCTTGACAGGTTTGATAACTTGTCCCCATCCTTTAGTATTGCCATCTTTCACCATTTGTGCAGCTTCTTTATACGAAGAGATAGATGATCTGTTTTTGTTGGTAGATTCATCTTCTAACGGATTTTCTGGGAGATGCGTCCCTTCAATGTCATTAGCTGTGATGAAAGAGAAACTGGATAGATGACTTACAAGTAAAGCTTGTTCTGCTTGATGGTCACCAACTTTCCATTCTTTGTGAATTTTAACCCGATGGAGAGTAGAAGTTCTGCTCTGCATCGTGGATCCAAGGTCTTCCTAGTAGGCAATGGCTTGGTGGTACATCCATGACTTGGAAAGTAATTTGAAAAGTGCGGGCCAATTGTCATCGGAGATCAACTTCCCCAATAACGACTTTCTTGATCCATCGAAGCTCTTACTATTATGTCGTTGAACTTCATTGGCGTCCTTTGTAAGCCAACGGCGAGTGTCGTTTTCGGCATTACGTTCAAAGATGAACCTGTATCTACCAATACATTGGACGGGAATCGATTGGCGGATCATTGAGATGTGGAGGGCCAAGTTGTGATCTTTCCTTCTTCAGAAGTTCCAAATCCTTAAGCTTAGATTATTGCAGGTTGTTATGTTGGAGCGATCCTCCAAACAGTGCATAGTCACATCGTGATCCACATACGCTGGTCTAGTACTCTCATCAAAGCTTCTCGGTGAGCTTCGGAGTTGAGGAGTAGAGACAATATTGAAATTTTGGAAGGAGTCTGCATCAATTGATCTATGACTCAGTATTCGCTGATTAACTTAATATCTCGTCAAAATGCGTTGGCGTTGGCTCTATCAGGAGAACCAACATTTGTGCTCGGGTTAACAACTGGAATCGTTGCAGGATTCTCGGAAGATATGTTAACTGGATTTTGTGGGACAATAGGAGCTAGAGCGGTCTTGGTGGCAATGGGTGTACTCGTCACTTCGTGTTACTAAATCTATACATTACATTATAATTTGGAAGAGTAGCGGGTTTCTCCTTCCCATCCTCTATCAGGGTTGCATTGTATTGGTAGGGATTGCTTTGGTAGAAGCTATGCAACAGGACCAGGTGGCAAATTACCAAAGGAGACTACGAGGTGCTAGAGCTGTTGCGTTCAATCTCCACATGCTTGGTATGTTGAAACAAGGGATGATGACATTTACTTGAGGTTTTCGGGTTGATATCCGAGACTAAAAGCTCATGCGGAAAATGCCCTATGTATTTACGTCATGATCATCTCTGTTTCTGTAAACTTGTAGATCACCGATGTCTAACAAATGCTGGATATCTGCTCTTATGGTGGAACATCCTTGAATATTCTTGGAGCGGATCACGGCAGGCGAGTAATCATGCTTAGTGAAAGTGCTCATTGTACTGTATGCTTCATGAAGATGCACCAGTTTCCTTTGATCAAGTTTACGTGCAACGAGATACATGTATCGTATTTCGATTATCAAACTTCTGCGAGTGCCCTTGTGATTGGGAAGCGGATTGGCTTGCACATTCGGACTTGTATTTACGAAGGAAAGAAGATTAGATCTTACTAATCTCTGTATTACGCCTTTAATGCTATACAATGCTCAAGGTCATGGCCTGGTGCCCTTGGTGAAAAGGGCAAGATCGTCTGTTTTGTACCACCATGGTAATTTCTAGAACCGGAGGTGACCTTGCATGTCAGTTCTTTTCTATTAGCGGGGTAAAGTTACGTGATGTCATTGGGATCGGAATGAATTCCGTAACCAGAGGTTTTGGTTTTGATTCTTGAGCTATTGAGCGAGGATGTTGATTTTGTTGATTTTGTTGAAATTTGGAATTGGAGCAATTCTTTGTGTAGATTTGTTGACGGTGCTAGGCTACACATCGTTGTTGAATGACATTCTTACGTGGTTTCCTCGGGATACCATTCCTATGTCATGCTCTTTTTCCTTGGAAGCGGTTCCAACCTTCTTTGTTCCACTAGAAGATCCTGCTTCCAAGTGGCGTCGATTCGACCCTCTTTAATCGCATTCCCATGCTCACCATCTCATGAAATCCGGGGCAGCGATCATTCGCTCATAGTAGAATGAGCCTAGAGTATTCAAGAATACCTTAGTCATTTCCTTCTCTTCAATGGTGGGTTGACTTGGGCAATTTCCCTCCATCGTTGTGCATATTCCTTGAATGTCTCCCTTTCTTTGAGACATGGAGCGGATTGATCCGAGGCCGCCATCCAAGTTAAACTTGTATTCTTGGACAAAGGCTTCTAAGTCGTTTGAATGTTTGGATATTCGTCTTTCTAAACCCATGTACCACTTGATCGGCACCGATGAGACTATCTTGGAAGTAATGGATTAGCGTGATGATCCTCATTGTATGTAGACATTTTCTGGCATACATCGTAAGATGACTTTCTGAGACAGGAGTTTCCTTTGTACTTTTCAAAGTCGGGACTTTGAACTTTTGTATTCTTACGCGAGGAACTAAGCAATCCTGGGCGTTTTCAAACAATTCTTTCCTCGAATTGTCTTTATCTCTAGCTGCATTTTGAGGAGTTGTTCACAGAGATTTTCCATTGAACCGCGTGGATTTGAGTTCTTGGGAGTATGATGAACTTCTTCGTCCAAGGTAGTGTGTACTACTGACTGGTTCGTCATAATTGGTTGAGAAACCGCATTGTTACTTGTGGAAGAGTTACTCCACGTTGCGGAGTAATGTGAGTTTTCTTTACCAAGTAGGTATTTCAAGCGAGGTTGTTTGAGAAGTCGGTTGGCGAATTCGATGCCAAAGTTAAAAGGCATGCCCATGGATAGCCTTTACGGCATCTTGAAGAGTGAGCTACTAGCTGCACGCCGAGTTGAAATAGATAGTATCCTCTGAAATTCTTTGGTTGATTTTGGTTTCGATCTTTGCTTGTGACTTTCGGTGGGGCAAATGAATTGACCAAAGATGTGAGTCTCTCCACCTTCTTGCAATGTTGTTACAGTGCTCGGGGTTCAACATTCTCTTCAAATCCTTCCATTACTTTTCTTCTTTTTGATCTTGTATCGTATGTTCGAGTCGGTGTGTGGACGGCGTTAGAGCCTAGGCGGCAAACGGCGATCTTTTCCTGTTTCAATACCGGCTGTTCAAGCTGTGCAAGTATGAAACTGTTCAAGTGTCAGACTCTAGACAATAGACTTAAATGCAAAGTATGATGCATGAATATGATTGTAAAGAACGATTTCAAAGAATTTAATGCTAAAAGAGATATTTACAAAAATATTTGGATGGAAAAACACACATTTATTGATTAAATGGAAGAAGATTACAACAATTGTTTTTTGTTGGAGCATTGCTCACACAAATGATAAAATAAATGATAAAATTATAAACTAAATTGAACTAATTAAACGTCTTGACGGATGAAGACCAAAGGCGATGATGCTTTTCCGATTTCCTTTTCATAGCGAGCTTTTGTTCAAACTTTCTCGCTTTAACTTGATGATGACTCTCTTCCACTCGTGGAGAAGGATCGCTAGTTGTCATCTCCTCAAGCTTTCTTTTCCTTTCTTTGAGCTTACTGGATTAAGTCATCCTTCAGCGGATCTTCTCATCTTTCTCCATGAGCCATTCATCACTGAAGTAAAGCGTCTTTTCATGATCTTTGACTTGCTTCTTGAGCTTCTCATTCTCAAGATTATTCTTAAGAATATGTTTTCCAAAGCTTCTTTCTCAAACCTTATTTTGGTCAAGGCTTCTTGGTATTCTTCCACGACAATTTGTTGATTTAGGCGATTGAGAACATGGGATCCTCATAAAGCGTAAGGTATTGAAATTCCTTCGCTCTTTTCCTTACCCAAGAAGTGTAGGTTTCCATGGCTACACAATTCTTTGCCTTCCCTTTTCTTTCCTTCGGATGTGATGCCAAGCTTTGATCATCCTAGCTTTCAATCCAGGAATCTCTCTCCATTGATAGAAGTAACTTTCTCTTGTGAAACAAAGGTTTACTAGAGTTTGCGTATCCGAGTTGACGTCTTGCGGAAAGGTTGTAGTTGATTCCTCCTTTGTACCGATGAGAGGTACGTTGGCAAATTCTCCAGATCTCAATGATTTCCATCTCATTGTCTACCAAGTATACCAATGGATATCGTCGTTTGTAAGAGACACGAGTCTTCTTGACCAATGCCACTCGTCTTTGTTTTCGCGAAATATAGGAGATTTAGGCAAGTGTGAGGTAATCCATTTGAAAAATAGAGGTACACAACACCGATAGTTCCGTCTCCTGGCGATTCCTGTGATGAATAGAGACGTCGCGTGTCACCAAGCAAGGTGGGAGCAGGATTTCCAATCGAAAGATCCTTATGGTTGATATCAACAAAATTTGGGACGTTGGAAACAACACCAATCCATAGAGGTAAGCTAAAATAGCTTCAAAGGCTACCATACTACCGGCTTGGAGAATTTAAGAGCCTTCTCCATTAGGAACTTTGAAGTTAGTCCTAAGAGTTTTCCTCTGTAGTTAGATTTTGTCTATCTCGATTTATTTAAGTGAGTCATCGTTGCAATGGTGGTGACTTGGGAATGGCTTCAAACCATTGAAAGGCACTTTGTCGATCTTGAAATACCTAGGATATCGCATACTCTTTCAAAGTAGGCATCAATTGATAATCGGGGAAAGTGAAGCAATGATGGATTAATGGCCGGCGAAAGTTTTGAGAAGTCCTTCATCAACGTTAAGCGTTCGAGAGAGTTAAAAGAGTTCCATAGCGTTTTCTGAAATCTGAGGGATCTTCTACCAAGGATGCTAACTCTTTTAACTTTCCTACGTCAGGAATTCTAAAACTGTATCTTTTGGTGAATCTTCGTTTGACGTCCATCACTCTAACCTAAAATATTTTACAAAGAAAAAATCTCTAAATTCTTTGGAAATGGGAAGAGAAATGAAGTTTTTTTTTGTTTTTGAATGAATGAATGAATGCATGAATGTGACAAACATGGTTAGTAGTTATACACACGGGCAAGCATTCGAAGTCACGAGCATGAAGCCAACGATAAGAATCAACGTGGTTAAGTTCTAAGGGCTTATTCATCGTAAGCAGGTTCTCTCGATAATACAGGCTCAACACTCCTCTTTGAAATATTATCGGTTGTTGAATACTAGATGGTCCAATAATATTTTCAAGAGAAACTCGCCTGATCATAGTCTCGCATGACAATTACTCTAGGCTTACGAATAATCTCGCTACATCCTAATGGCGGGGATGGGTTATGTGTTCTGACCCACTCGACTTCGAGGTTTCCTCGGCAGCCACAGTCTTTGCAAATACTTGCTAAACACAATACCCCAAGACAACCTCCACGGGCGGAGATATTAACTCGTAAGCATTGAACCTCACGTATTAATACCTCCACCTAGATCTTAAAAATGTTTCTTAATACGGGTTAGGATTTCTTTCCATCGGATGAAATCGCGAAAACACACAATAAAGAAAAAACAGATATATGCAAAACATAAAAGCTTATCCCCTTTCTTTTCCTTTTGAAAACAAAAAAAAGCTTGGTGCTCTCGAGCAGAGTAACGCGTTTTCTTTCTTTGAAAAATCAAAATTTCAGCGTACTCCCCAGCAGAGTCGCCATTTTTCCTGTTCGCGTTAAAGGTGGCTTAGAGGATCTTGAACGTGGTTCGGATTCTCACGCTCGGCGATTAATCTTTTGATTTGTTTATAAAGATGCATGAGCATCAAGCTTTATTATTAACAAAGAAAGATGATTTAATGATTATGAAAAGGGAAAAGCTGAAATACCCTCAATTGATATTGATATGCGTAATGACTAGCGCAAACTAGACCAACGCATTGGGGATTCTAAGTAAGGGGATTGTTATATAAAGGGAATAGATGGAGCACCCTAAATATATATAGTTATCTATAGCTTTTATATGAATATGTTTGATATGTTTGTGTGTTTTAATTGCTATTTCTATGATTGGGAAAGTTTCTCCTTTGGGATTTTAAGAATGATAGATTATGTGGATTCTAGGTTTTGTTATTATTGTGCTCACAAAGATCTGGATCTTACGCATATATCCTAGTGGGAATCGAGCATTTGTAGCTCGGATCTACAGGGGTTCTATGGTTTGTTTGGTGCGAGGGAGAAAGAAATTTGCTCGGCAAGGATGAGACCTTGTGCCTCACGTATTCTCAAAAGGATGTTGAGAAAGTCGAAGCAATCGTAGTTCCCACTTATGCTAGTGGAAAGCGGATGTTAGTAAGAGACAGACAAATGTCATCTTAATGAAAAAATGTATCTAATCTATTTCATCACATACATTTTTGAAAAGTTTGACTGATTAAAATCTTTCATCGTAAGTATTAGGTGTTTTGCTTGAGTGTACAAGCATTACCACTTACATGTTTAAGAAAGATGTTTGAAAAAAGATGATTGAATCTTTTAACTGTAAGTATTGGGCGTTTTGCTTGAGTGTACAAGCGTTACCACTTACAATTAAGAGATGTTTTTGTTTGAAAAGAGTTTGAAAAGAGTTTTGAAAAGTTTTAAAAAGTTTTTGACTGTATGTGATGTGATAGATGAGATACTTCTTCCATAGAGATGATAGATGTCTAAATCTCAAGGAGAAATTGATTGGATTAAAGGGATGCTTTTAAGAAGCCCGTGGGTCTTGTATTGTTAGCCAGAGGAGCATTCGAGGGTCATCGAGGGTCCTTGTATGAAGCTCAGAGGAAGCTATAGGGTATGGGCGGCTTTGTGTTAAAGGATTTCACCGAGAAACCATCCTTTTTGAATTAAGAGCAATTTCATGGAAATTTTACTCTTTGGGGATTTGAAAGTGATTTCACGGAAACCATCCTTCGAGGGTTATCTTCTTAGCGGGTGATTCTTTGTATTGGAAGCCCAATAGGAGGCTGTTAAGATTTCCTATCTCTTTCATTGTATGATGCCCAAGAGAAGGCTAAACTCAATGAGGAGTTCTTTTGAGCGAAGCCAAGAGGAGGCGACTCAGCAGAGTGTGTCTTATATGAAGCCTAGCGGAGGCTAAACTCGAGATGAATGAGTTTTTCTTATATAGAAGCCTAAGAGGAGGCTAAACTCTATGGGAGAGTTATCTTGTATGAAGCCCAAGCGGAGGCTAAATTCATACTGGAGATGAATTATCTTGTATAAAGCCAGCGGAGGCTAAAGCGTAGGGAACCTATTGGTTAGACTAATTGTTATGTTATGATTTGTGATTGTATAAACAAGTTGTGTGTGTGATATGTATTCACGGGAGTTTATGAAGGAAATATAAACAATGCATGATGTTTATTTACGAAGTTTATGAAATATAAACAAGTGTCTGTGAAACGAGCGTTTAAAGCAGCGTAACTTGGTTATTTACAAGTTTGAAGTGTACAAGGAAGTGAATATGTACACGAGCAGTATTTATGTACAGAGAAAGATGGATGTACATAGGAGGGTTGGGACTTACACCATAAGGGAGGCCCATTGGTTTAGCAGTTTCACGAGGAATAATGCTCCTTTTAATACCAATGGTATTGAATATGTATAGACGAAAGCAACGACCGATCAAGGTTTATTTGTAAAAATATCGTATTATATACGGATGAAAGTTTGTTTGAAAAGAATTTGATATGTACAAGGAAAAGTATGTACATAAAGAATGTTGGTTTGTGTATACACAAGTGAAGTGAAAAACAAACGATCGAAGTTTGTCTGTACTTGAGTATAGAAAGTATCTGTGTTATGTACAGATAAAAATTTGTATGTATTTGAAGAGAGTTTGATATGTACAAAGAAATATTATGTACATAAAAGAATGTTATGGGACTTACACCGTGAGGGAGGCCCATTGGTTTAAAAGCAGTTTCACAGGGAATAATGCTCCTTTTAATACCAATGGTATTCAGTGTATAAACAAATGAATGAAAACAAACGAACGAAATTTGTTTATGTTTGAATATTGACAATGATGATTTAAGTATGTACAAGTAAGACTAAATATGTACATAAAATGGTTGGGACTTACACCATAAGGGTGGCCCATTTGATCGCGAGAAATTCGAGAGAAGGCGAATTTGATTTTATCGTTTAAATCGGATAGATCGTGGTAAAAGATGTAAGTTTTGATGAAATGTTTTGAAAAATGATTTGAAAATGTTTTGAAATGTGAGGTTCATTTATGAAAAGTTTTGAAAAAAATCGGAAGTCGAAAACTTGAAAATTTCACCTTTAAAGGAGGTTTGAAAAAGTGTTCAGAACATCATTTTCGGCTCGATTAAAATATGATCAGGTGAAAGTTTTTTCTGAAAATTTTTGCACTATAATAAAATAGATGTATTTATTGACAAGTGTTCAAAAAATCACCTTAAAATAAGGAGTTTTGATTGGTCAAAAAAATTGTGAAAGTTTTGTAAAAAAACATGAAAAATTGGAAAAGTATGAAAAAGAATGGTCCTGATGGGAGTTGAACCCATGACCAAAGGGGTGACCACGTGTCAGAAAGCCTTAAGGGCAAAGAGGCTACCACTGAGCCAAACGCGCAGCTGGTGTTTAGTGGACTAGAACACGTGTAAACAAAGCATTGGAAATTTTGAAAATTTAAAAAAGAAGAACATGACTATGTTCTTCGTTTGATCCTCAATTCATCAATTCCATTACAATCTTCGTTTCTCAACGAAATTCAATGATGTAAACATCAAAATTGCTCGATTTTTCAACACGAACATGAATATGATCATTAATTGCATTTATATTAAGCCTAGCATGTTTGGATTTCAGGAACCACTATGAACCCTAAAGCAGAATTCAAATTAAATTATGTATGAGTGATGATTCCTTGATTTTATTGAGGGCTATTGATCGTTATGAGTGCGAAAACAAAACGGCCATGAGCTTTTTGTTTTAGTTCAAAGAAAATGGATATCAAGTTCGTGTTCTAACTTGTTCAAGTGAGAATCGAAGAAGGTCTTGAAGCGTTCCAGAACTTGTTTCTTGATCATTTGAGCATCATGGCATGTATGGAAGGTAGAAGTGGTTTGTTTGCTTTGAGCTTGCTTCAATCTTTCCAACCAAGTCAACCTGCAGACTGAAAATGACACTTCGATTTATGGATTAGAGTTGTTACGGGTTGTGATTGATCTGGACCATGTCTATGAAGCTCATAGATGATGTTTGAGTGGTTAGATCACAAGTTTATCAAGCTTAGAGTAGAATTAGTTAAGGCGGTTTGTACAAGCATGTGTCCATGGCATGTGATTTCTTTTTCAGCTTTGATCAAGTTGTTTTTAGTTCTACACAAGTTTTATATTGATCATGAAACATGTTTGACACAAAATTTAACATGTTTTCAACGACTTTCAAAAATGCAATGTTTGGCAATTTTGCATATTTGCTTGATTTTTAAGAAAGAAGAGTGAAAGCATGGATTTGCATTGCTGGTGTGATTTTGAACTTAAATTTGTGATCTATTTATAGGCAAAAGAATTCACGAAATGTTAGGCAAGAGTACAATGCTTTTGGAAAATCAAAGATAACTTAGAGGGCAAGAATGGTATTTGCCAAAAAAGGAAAGTTCCTTTTTTCACCATGTGCTCATTTTTACAATTTTGAACCAATCCTCTCAATTATTACCTCTAGCTGATATTTATCAGCTCAATGATCCATTTGGCATGGTTGGATTGCTTCTAGATGAAGAAAACACAAAAATGACCTATAATTGAAGTTTTGGATTTTGGAAAATCAAGTTCATGGAGCCTTATGTTTCAATTTCAAAAGTATAGCTAGAATCCATGGATTTGAGAGTTCTTGGACATTTTGGAAAGCTTGTTCCACAAGCTACAACCTTCATGTTTTGAGTTTTTTCCAATTCAAAATGGAACTAGGTGAAAAAATGGCATGAAGTTTGAAAAAAATAAGAAATTTCAACACTTAGAAAATTTTCTAAGTATGAAAACTTTTGACTTTTTGTTGACTTTTTCAAAATCTTTGATTTTTTATGATCATGATGGATCATTTGAAGTATTTTGATGATTGAAAAAGTTTTGTTTTGAAAATTTTGACCAAAAGTCAAAGTTTGACTTTTCAGTGCAGATGAAATTTCATCAGATGTTTCTGAAAATTGATGAAGTCTGTGAACTTCTGTGATGTTTTGAATCCAGAAATTAGGTCAAGATGTTGTATCTAAGATATAATGACCAATCTCTATCCAAAACAAGTCATTTCTTGTTCAAAAAATCAGAGAAAACTCATGCCTGATCAAAACCCTAATTGGTCGATCCTTGATTGATCTGTGAGAAAAAATGGATATCTGAAGATTGAAGGCTGATATTTTGATCAAGATGGATCAAATGAGGTGAGAAAAACTCAAACCCTAATTGATTGCCTCTTGAATCAGATGAAAATCTGATGAAACCCTAATTTTGACTGTGAATCACACCCGATTAATGTGCACGGGTGTTAGTTGCAAATGATGCAAATGTAAGGTGGTATATTAGGTCAAAATTTGGGGTATGACAGGTATCAACGGTGGATAACAAAGATTCAAACATGGCATTAAGCCATAACTGGAGTAACCAGAAAGGACCAGCTAGCAAGATGTTCTTGGGAGTGTGAGATTTGGATCAAACAGGTGATCTCAAACTTTCATAGAGATCAACAAGTAAGAGCTCACTCAAACAAACTCTCCTATTTTCGTGTAAATATCTGGCTAGAGGAATAAACCTACTGGCTACTTGTAGTGACCTACTGCAAAACACATATCTCGATAACCATAGGGTGAGGAAGGCGATGCTCTACATCCATACACTATCACCTTCAATGTGATAATGACCGATAAATTTTGAGAAGTGGCCAACTTGCGTCGAGTCGATGATGCTTGAATGTTCTTCGTGAGGAATATATGTCTCTCGGTGATAAGCCCGTGATATTTTATATCAAGAATGTGGTGTGATCATTCCTCCGGAAGGTGAAAGGTATTATAGGTACTATCCCAAAAGTACAAAGACGCAAATAATAAGGGATGGCTATAGGTGAGCCCGGTTTCGACAACTTGATTAGATTGTAGATTCCTAGCTCTTCCCATTGGTGGGATTTCTTAGCCTCTACCTTAGCAAACCGGTTTTGGTAAGCTACATCGGGGGTAGGGCAAGATCAAACGACTTAAAATTGCTTTTAACGTAATCCAAAATGAAAGGGTCTTTCGGGGAACATCGGGGGTTTCTATGTTTTTGAGCGGAGGATTCATTCGCATTCTCGGTTCCTAACCTAGGGGTTCCATCTTATTAAACAATGGTTTAAAATCATAGCAAATGAGGAATATTGTTCTAGTATCTTTCAGATTTCAAAGACGTAAGAGGGCCCATTAAGCAAACCTCTTTCCAGACATTGGTTGGGATTAATACACGAGAAGAGTATAGGAGTTCTTGTTCTTGGAGATTCCTTGGGGAATAAGTACGGACTGACCTTGATGAATACCGACTTGGCTTTCCATGATCGGTCCAGTTCTTGCTTTTCTTCTTGGAGATTTTCTTCATCCGGGATGTTGTTGAAGACATTGTTGAAATTGTTGAGAGCTTTTGGGGTTTTTAACAAGAAGAAGAAGAAAAGAGTTCGATGTGGGAAAGAGTAAAAACTAAAGTTGTTTAGTTTTATAGTAAGGAAGTTGAAGTACTCATCAACTAAAGCGGATCGTGGAGGTCGTGGGTTTGATACGGAATGAGGTGGGTAAAGTGAACATTGGTAACAAGCGTGATTAAAAATAATCATTGTCTTTAATAATCGCACCGTCTTGTGCAATATTTTGAAGCGGTTCGGAAACCCAGGCCGTCGTGATTGACAGTGGAAGTCATCCACAGTGTCATGATTACTCAAAGTCACATCAAACTCTTGTGAATATGTTTAA
Source organism: Vicia sativa (assembly GCA_021764765.1). Classification (NCBI taxonomy): domain Eukaryota; kingdom Viridiplantae; phylum Streptophyta; class Magnoliopsida; order Fabales; family Fabaceae; genus Vicia; species Vicia sativa. Next base: position 251,530,705 of record CM038793.1, read on the forward strand.
AATAAGTATTTCTCGAAAAGAGGTTCGAAATACATATTTTAAAGGGCATTTGTTGGTGAAGATTTTGATATATATGATTGAAATGGAATCATTGAGCTCAAACGAAATGATGTCCGTGTTCGTGGGAACAAAGTAAATGTCACAGATTCGAATGAAAAAATTGGCTCTTGAATGGACGTCTGAAACTTGGAGCTTGAATGACAATTATGATGATACATATAAAGGCTTGAAGTGGTAGTAGGATATATGAGAAGTGAGTTAAACGAAGTGGCCAAAGCATTTGAAATTCAAACGCGGAGGATAATTGGAAGTTAGAAAATATCTGCTGGAGACGGTTCGAAGACGCATGGAAGCAAGAAGAAGCCTTGATTCGCATGTTCGAGCGTGGCAAGATCTCATAAGTCAGACCGTTATGGTCGAAGTAGTATAAATAGAAGTCTTAGTGTTAGGATTTCGTGTGTCATATCTATTGTACAAAAATTCAGTAAACATTCAAAATACCACATGGTTAGGGAAACGAATGCTCGAATGATGTACGTATGATTTCACCGAAACTTTTATTATTCAGTAAACATCTTTATCTTTCCAGTTTATCCTTTATCTTTGCATCAATGTCTTTTAAATTCTTTACATTCAAAGTCATTTAACTTTTCCTTGCATTTAAATGTTTCTTTTATTTCAAAGCCTTTTACATTTCAGAAACTCTTTACATTAACGTTCTTACTTTCCAGAAAATCTTTTATATTTATGTCTTTTACATTCTTGTCTTTTACATTTCATGCTTTTATATTCATGCTTTTACATTAAAAGTCTTTTACCTTTAAAAACCATTTACGTTTTCCTGCATTTATACATTTCTTTGCAAATCGAACCTTTACGTGTTTTACTTGTTCAAGTCAGTTTTCATGTTATTTTATTTGATCATGTCATCAAGTCAGTTAACATTGTGATTGAAATACATTGGACATATATAAAACACTCTGAATACAAGTCTTAAACATGAACACTTATTTTGTTATTAATTCTATCCAAACGACCAATACCCCATGTGATCAATCTAGATCATAAGTTACCGGAGGAATTGAATAACAATCATAAAGCTTATTCGATAGTTTGGAGGACTAGCGGTTGTTTCACCAAAAATCACTGTGAACACATACAAACATGGGAATGGAAGTAGCTAGCATGGCAAGAATGCATGATTATCATATACATATTCATTATTTACAATGCACAAACAAAACAACTAGAAAAAGCTTAAACATGCATCTAATGGTGTGTGATGATTGCTTAGATGAATGTGTGCTAACATATTTGTGTCAAGTGTTGTGGACAAATGAGATGAATGATGAGGATATAAACATGATGCTCATATGAACACAAAGCAATTATCCAATCTCATGCTCTATCATTACTCATAATGCAAAAATTAGTAGTGGAAAGGTGGTTCTAAACCCTAGAATCAAATGTTAGATGAACAAGCAAATGAATGAGCCAATCATGATGAAGAGATGAGGCAATAATGCAATGCTACATAATAGGTCAGTAGCTAAATACCTATATAAACTACAAACAATATCAATTCAAACAAGGTAAAAAGCTTGCACACAATTCATTGGAAGAAAAAACCTAAACTAGTTAAACACGACACTTAAGAAAGATTGAACAAAGTAGTTTTAATTGGGAAATTAAAACCATGTGTGACTTGTGTCATAAGTTTAACTCAAGATATGGTTCATGAGCAACCAAATTTAGAAGATAAAGCTTCCATACAAACAAATCACATATTTAATGAACAAAATCATCTAAAACAAAATACCACCTATCTTAGATCAAATACCATTGATCAAGATTTGTAGGAAGGGAAAAAATGTCTTGTATGTCATCGGGTGATGATAGAACCCTCACAAGATGTTTGTCATGATCTTGAGGTAATTTCCATTGGGAAGACATGCCTCAAAGATCAAGAACCTATAATCCCTCAAGGTATGTTCCAATCAACAATAGAAAAAGAAGAAGAAAGAAAATCTAGCTCTTTTACGTCATCATGATGACATTACAAGTGAGTGCAAGCCAATGAATCAAAGAGCATGGGGTTATTAGTTAAGTAATGTACAAGGTCAGAAGTAAAACTCAAAGATCCAATTGGAATTGGATGGCTAGAACCATGCATGATGCATATAATACAAGATGAGTAGTAAAACTACAAATAAAAGTTGACAACATTCTAACTAGCAAGAGTTGCATGTGCTTGAGCACATTAGGGGCTTAAATGAATCAATCGTAATGGAGTAAAGGCCCTAAAGATGCTATGAGGATGTATCAAGGAAGTGAGAAGTAAATCCTTAAAGAATTGCATGAATGCATTCCTCACCTTACAATCTATGCACAAGAATGCAACAAATGGTATGAAAATCAAACTTCTAAACAAAGATCAAGGTGATCCTTTGGGGTCAAGTGTCTCTTAAGTCTTAAAAGACTATCCTTGAGGTTATCATTCCCCCCTAAACATCAATTGAAAACACAAGCTATGCAAGAGAGTTTAAGAGCCAATGCATCAATAAACTAGGGTTTTAAGAACCATGGAAATTGTGTCAATGTAAAGATTTAGTGACTTAACATGGGATTTTCAATGAATGGGATCACATCATATAACACTAGGGCACTCAAAATGATCATTACACACCCAAGGGTTAGCCTTAAATCATGTCCACAAGCTTCACAATTGAAGTTGGATTCCAATTACACTAGGCAAATGTATGTTCACTTTTGAAATTCCATGAAAATAAGAAAATTATGGATAAAATTCAAACAAAAATGAAAGGAGAGGCTCAAATCTCTCACAAGTTAGGGACATATCCTTGCCCAAGTTGAAAGTGCATGGAATGGTCAAAACAAAATCCTAAAAGTCAATACTATGGATATGCATGCTCATGTGACCCAAATAATAAAAAAAGTGATAAAAACCTAAAATCAGAAATAAAAATCTATAGAAAATGGAGACAGTGACTCAACACTCTAAACATGATAAAAAAATATTTTTGGTACTTTTATTTTTTAGGGAAATGATAAAACAAATAAAAATGCAAAAATGAATGATGCAAACCATGTATTTAATGCTAAAATTGATTTAATTATGCAAAAATGACAAAATAATGAAACAAAAATCAAAATGCATGAAGTATGATTTAAATGAGCTAGAAAATTTTTTATTCATTTTTTAAATGCATGGAAATATTTTTAAATGATTTAAATATGCATGAAATGCATTAAAATGCATAAAATGGTAAAAAAAATAGAAACAATGCAAGAATTATGCCATAAAATTCAAAATGCATGAGATATGATCTAAATGGACCATGATATTTTTTGTTCATTTTTAAAATGCATGGAAGTATTTAAAAATGATTTAAATGTGCATGAGATGCATTAAAATGCATAAAATGATTAAAAAACAGAAAAAATGCAAATATTCTGAAATAAAATTCATAAATTCATTAGATATGATCTAAATGGACCATGATATTTTTTGTTCATTTTTAAAATGCATGGAAGTATTTAAAAATGATTTAAATGTGCATGAGATGCATTAAAATGCATAAAATGATTAAAAAATAGAAAAAATGCAAACATTCTGAAATAAAATTCATAAATGTATTAGATATGATCTAAATGGACCATGATATTTTTTGTTCATTTTTAAAATGCATGGAAGTATTTAAAAATGATTTAAATATGCATGAAATGCAATATAATGCATGAATTTATTTAATTATGAAAAAATTAAAAAATTATCAAATAAAATCCGTGGTCTCATCATAAACAAATTAAAGATCTCAGAAAAAATTTTGTGGAATTTTTTATCATGGAAAAGTATTTTTTCAAGAATTTACAAGAAAATTAGACAAAAGTTAATCAAATCAAAATTAGTTAATCTCCGAATTTATTTGACCAATCAAAACGTTTTTAAAAATTCCATAAAAATTCCACAAAATATTAGATACTTAAAAGGACCTTTGATATTTTTTCATAATTTTTGAAAATAATTTGGACCTAAAATAAAATCAGATGAAAGAAATAAATAAAAATGCATGAAAATTCAAATGGACAAATTAGGAAGTGACACCTCACTTCATCCCTAACCTCCACAACCCCTAAACACCAATTTCGTGCAGCCCAGTCCCCCAACTTCCAGACCTCATATCTCTCAATTCTCAACCAACATTCGTGGTTTAAAGCTCATTTTAAAGATCTCATGGCAAGGAACATCATGCAAGTCGTAAAACATCAAATGATTCATCACACACTGAGAAATCTGAGCACGAAAATCACAAAAATCATCCGAAATACGGATTTTCAGAACTTCATGCTATGCAATATGCTTCATAAACAGTTGAGTTTATACATCAAACCTAATGTTTGGCCAGCTAACCACGCATACAAATCATCTATTTCATCAAATACAAGCTAGAATTCCAGGTTTGAGATTTGAAACATACCTTTTGATTTGGAAAATAAATCCAAATATACCTATGGGTTTGCAAAAACACTTGAATCTTGCTCTCAGATCTTCAATGGAGTGATAATGATCAAGAAAACCAACTTCAAATGCAGTTTGTAGCAACTTCAAAGTTTGTGAAAATTGAAAAATGTAGAGTAATTTTGGATCCGAAACGAGAGAGAGAGAGTCCGAATGCACTAGGGATGCTTCAATTTATATTGTGTGTAAAATCATGAGGGTAGCTTGGTCTTTGCTCCCTAAAATCCGTTATGGCAAAAATCTCATAAAAATGGCATCTTTCATGTAGCTTGCGTTTGCCCTTCATCATGCTTGCTTTCTTGCGTTTTGATGAGTGGAAAATGAGTGGAAGCTTGGCTCACGTGATAGAATCCTCAAGCTTGCTAAAAGATACAAAAATCCAAAATGTGCATGAAAGGAATGTGAGCAAAAATGCTCAAAAATGCTTGGCTTTTAAGGCAAAAATCGTCTTGGCAATGCTTGCTTGAGTCCACGGCATTGTGTATTGAACAAACTAGCACAAACAACTCACAAAATACACAAAATCAAACAACTCAAAAAAACAGTTTTATACCATCTTTTCTCCATCAAATTTCTCACAAATGGCTTGGGCATTCTTTGGCCTTTTGATACATATCAAAAGTTCATAGTATGAGGATCAAAACAAGCTTTGGTTCACTCAAAATGGATCAAAATGAGTGAGATATGACCAAGACAAGTTTAGAAAAAACAAGCCATGCTGAAAATTCAGGCACATGGGCCTGCATGGCATGCATGGTAAACAGCTTCATGACCTCAACTTGTGAGCCTTGTAACTTGCTCAATTTTGAACCAAAGATGTGATTCAAAGTTCCATTTAAAGCTCTCATGGCATACTTCAAAATGCACAAAGTGGTTTTCAAAAATTCCATCTAAATCAAAAGATATAAGCCTCAACATTATGCCCACTTTTGTTTGTGAAAATTACTCAAAGAAAATGCCCAGAAAATGCTTGCTTGCCCAGCCTTGGTCAAATCATGTGCACAAAACTTCTAACTCAAATATCTCCAAATGGTGCATTTTTGAGAAATTTTACACATTGGAAATCTTGTAGGATTTTTTCCAAGCTTTCCAGAAATGTATGGTATGCAACCATTGGATAAAAATTGAGAGTTATGATGTGTCAAAGTTCCATAGGGTGGACACTTAGAAAAATTTTCAAAATTCAATTTCTTCAAAACAAGTTAACTCCAATTTCTTCAATTTCTTTGATTCAATGGTGAATTTGGTCATGAAAAATGAAAATATGATCTTTGAATTGATGGTTGACCAAAATTCCACTTGGTCAACTCCTGACTTTGACTGATTTTGACCAAAATGACCGTTTGCGCTTGTGATCAATTGACTTGGTTCCACTCCAAATTGAGCCACAATATTTCAACCATAGATGTCCATCAACATATAGAAACAAGTGAAATCAAGTTTGAATGAAGAACCTGAAGAAATCTGATTTTACTCAAAACCCTAATTTTGCTCCATGTGTTAGGAGGTGACCAATCAAGCTTCAAAACCTCAAATCTTGGGAATGTAATGGGAAATTCTACGAACCAAGATAAATTCAATGATAATAAGAAAATAATACTCCAAGAAAATGACTCATCCAAGCTTCAAACTCCAGAGGACCAAAATCCTAATTTCATCGATGAGTGCCATAGATGAATTTCCCACCAATCCTCTTCAAAATTTCAATTCACAGGGATCAATGAGACAAATGGAATGTCTTGAGGCATAATACACCATTGTGACTTGAAAGATCCTGAGATATGGCAACTTGAGATTCCCTCAGAAGGGCATGCTAACACAATCAACCTCATTTGCTTATGGGAGACTTGAGAACGAGCTTGGATCCTATCATGAGATATGAATGCAATGCGGTATGATGTTTATGATGAAACATAAGCCTAAATCAAGAGGGTAAATTTTGGGTTGCAACACGTGACCAAATCTCTCCCATTGTGTATAATACTTTATAAAATAGAGTAAAAACCTTAGACAAACACACCTTCACCCTAAAATTAGAGAGGTTCCCTTGAGTACAAGGGAAGTAAGGGGTGCTAACACCTTCCCCAAACAACAAACTCCCGAACCCTTAACTTGGTCTCGGACCGCGAGTATTCATATTTTAGGATTTTACTATAGTTTCCCGTCCTTAGGATAAATAAGCGGTGATGGCGAATTCATTGAATTTTTCCTACGCGACAATTGGCGCGCTTCAAAGGGATAAACTAAGTAGAGTCAAACCTATTCTTTTGTTTCAGGGTGTGTGTTTTATTTTGTTGCCGTGTTTTTTTTAATTTCACTTTAATTTTACTATTATTTATTTTGTTTGTTTTTCATCTATTATAAATATTATATTGTTGGGTGGGAGTTACCATTCTTGTTTGAAGCTAAAACCAAAGCTTAAAAAACATAAGTTAGAACGTAGACCCATTGTACTAGCGGTGAGATGTCATATCTCTCAGTGCAGAGCTGCACTCAAGGTAGGTCTATTCAATGTTGTCTTTATGGTAGGGCTCGCCCCTCATTGTGTTGATGATTTGGATTGGATCTACAACCCTGAGTCTCATTTTAGAACCAGTTTCACTTTAGATAACCTTACATGATTAATCCGTGAGATGCACATCTCAAGGGCTGATACTAAGGTCTCTCATAGATGCAAAAACTCTAGAACCTACATGTAATAGGGATTAGGTAGTATAAACTTAGAACCAATCTATTTTAGGGAACCTTTCCAAATAGGGTGCTCTTTTCCTTACATCCATAAAGGTTTCCTCATTTCCATATATATCCCCAAACCTGCATAGGGTATCTCTTTCCATATCAATTCCTAAGCTCGAGAGGGTTACCTTTTGTCTATTACAATCGCTAAACATGTAGGAATTACCTTATGTCTGTCAATTTCTAGCCCGTAGGGACTTATGTCTGTCTGTCATGATTCCTAGCCTATAAGGGTTTCCTTTCGTATGTCCCAATCTCTAACCCGTAGGGACTTCCGTTTATTTTGTCATAATCCCTAACTTGTAGGGGTTTCCTTTTGTATGTCACAATCCCTAACTCATAGGTATTTTTGTTTGTCAGTCATAATCCTTAACTCGTATGAGTTTCCTTAGGTCCATCTCTACCCAAAACTCGTACTATATTGTATTTCCATGAAAAACCTGTAGCATTCCTAAAAAAGAAGAAAAAAAGTCTTTTTGCATACTCGTGCATTTTCATACATTTGCATATACGCACTTGCATAAAATCATATATTTTTCTTAGTCGCCTATGTTCGACTATCATCCGCCAGCAGGTTTCCCGATACTCAGAACTGAACTAAAAAAAGTGTCTCAAGAAGCTATGGAGGAACTTAAGAGATGTATGTCAAATTGAGGAGATACAATATCCTTCATCATTCCAATCACAAGCTTACACAACACCTCATATGCCACTACCATGAGTGATTCCCCTACATCAAGAGCAACATTAACAACAACAATTGTCCTATCAATAGAACAAGTATGCCCAACAAAAGAAAAAATGAAGGTCACCCCTTACTTTAGCAATGCAAGAACATCTAGGATTGTTTCCTAAAGTTAGTGGATCAACAAGGAAGCTCATCCCTAGGATCATTATGCTTTTATCATTTTTGAATTGTATTTTAAATAAGTTTCGACATGTTGTAACTTTGTACTCTTTGATTAATAATTTAAATAAAATGAGCATACACGTCTTTTGAAGTCAATCCATTTATATCCACTCTATTATTCCATCACTTTCCATATACAAAAAATGAAGAAAAAAACTCAAAAGAAAAAAACTCCCGATTATGTTTTTTTATTTCACTTCTGAACTTTGAGGAGAATGATGTAAATAACAAAATAACTAAATTTTGCTGATGTATGCTTTTTAATAGTAAGACCTGACGATGTAAGGCATTTTCACTTCCTAAACACTTTGGAGAAATAGGAGTTAATCCGTAGTCAACCCAATTGAGCCAAAAGTTGGAGTTCTTTTCATAAAAACCTTTAATCATAACCAGGGCATGGTAGATTTCAATTAATTCAATGATGAATTCTAATCTCAAGAGAACCAAGGTTTCTTAGCAACAAGTTTAAGCATATTCTCTTCATCTCACATCATCCAACTTCAAGGAATCAATAAAGATAAAGCTCACAACAACTTCTTCATGTACATCATCCAAGATCGAGGAAGCGGTGAAGAGAAGTTAACAAAAGTCAACATGGTAGTCACAACCTTCCTAAGTGAAAATCTCAAAAGTAAAAAGAATACGCTAAGTCAAAAAATCAAAGAGATCGAAAAAATCGACTCGGAAAAGTTAGAGCGTCCCGATGGACTGCGAATTCAAAAGAACCGGTTCATGCAAAAATAAGGGCTTGAAAGCATAGAAGAATGGAAAATAAGCATGAGTTCCACCTCGAAAATAATTAATATTTCTCATGATTGCTTAAACCATATCAATGCTTATATTCATGACCGCAACTATAGAAATTCTTTTGCAGACTGAACGCATCTATTGAGTTAATTGAATTTAGGAATGGAGAACATCAAGGAGAATGGGGTGGGTTAAATAAAATTTGAGCCTTATATCTTTGTTTCTTAAACCGTGAACCAGACCACGTTACAACCTTTAAATGTCCTAATTGAAGCTAGGTTCACTATGAAAGCATATTCAGGAATTTTTATTAAACTGACTCTAATGTTTGTTGAATGGTCGCCAACCATACCACCTTTTTCATATCTGTTCCTAATCATCCATTTCTTCTCCGTGAAATATTTCGATTTCAAAACTTGTATAAACATTAGAATTATTTTTCAAAAGGTACAATTTTATTCATAAGTCGACACTTAGCATCAAGGAAATCTCAAGAATGGTTTGATAAAGCGATCCATGCATCTAACTAAGGAAAAACACCTAGGGTCCTACTGCTTATACGTATAAATCTTGATCATCACATGAACATTCTATTGACTAAGGACAATCATTCCTAGAAATTGGTCAACTGGGTCACATCTCAAGGCACTAGCTAATCAGGGGCATACTTTTCAAGATTTATATACTAGGGGCATTCCATATCAAGTTTCATAGCACAACATAATGGTATCTAAATTATTTCTCGGGACACTCCCTCAAACTCTAAAGATCAAATACAAGACCTTTCAAGATCAAATCCGGGGCATACCACTACAAAGCTTGATGCAAAGAAACCACTCCAAAAATGGTTCATCAACGGAAAATCACTCCAAGATCAAGTTAATCCGGGCATAGTTTGAAAGTTCAAAATGGTGGGATAGTAATCTCAAGTGCATAGTATAGCCAAGTTGTTTCAAAACTCATATTGATATGAATCTTCTAAAATACCCAACACATTGGGGCAAGACAGCCACAAAGGGTAAGTTCTCTCATACTTTCAAATGGTTCAAGCTAGATCTTTCCTACCTCAACAATCTCGAGTTGAAGCGAGTCTCGAGAAATCATGTAGTCATAAAATACTACCACCTTTAGACAACATTTGTTACATAAAACACCACTCTAAGCCTCAACCTTTCGTGACTCATCCTTGGGGCTCAAACTTCAAGGCATTGCATAAATAATCATTATGCACCAATCATGTCACTTGCTAACATCAAATAATGCATTCATCTAAAGGTCAACTTTGCTTGGTACTCAACACACTCAAAAAGCCCAATTTCACTTGGCATGCACATAAAATCAACTTTTACAAAGACCTGTCTTGGAACACTGTGCCTACATATCTAAGGCCCAATCTTCACATGATGGATCAACGTTACATGTTTCGATCATTGCATTTCATCCATTAAAAACCTCTCAAAGATCCGTTGATCATGGAGATATTTCAAACTTGATGATCTGGTAGGATTATCTCATGTGGCATATTTAAGATTTCTTTTAGGTACTCTTGAGGTAAATTACTTCATAGACCAAGCAGCACTGGGGCACAAGGTATGATTGTTCACTCATGAAAATCTTTATGTAGCACAATAGTTGAAGCACCAACGTTTTCACTAAGGATAGTTGATGTGGCTTTTCTCCTAATTTTTGGTTCTCTGGTTTTATTTTCCCGGGAAACATTGAAGTTCTTACTTCTCCCCATGACTCTCCCCAAACAAGAGAGTTTAAAGTTGACTTATTAGAATTCTTGACAAGGATTCTCTGCTTGGAAATCCGCTGGCAGTCTCCATTGCTATTCCCTCTCAAAGTTTGAACTTCTCCAATAGAGGTTGTAATTTATTTTTGCAACCTCCATCAGAGTTTGTATTTCGCGGTTACCGGGTATTCAGTTTGTTACTCCCCATAGAATTTCAAATTTCAAAGATATCTCTTCATATGTTCCTTGTACCTTTTATGACTCCTGGGTAAAATCATGCATCATTACATAACATCCTCAAATGTGTAGTATATCCATTCATCCCGGATACTACTCCACGGAAAAACAATTCAAACATACCTTGAAACATAAGCCATTTTATTTCTATGTTCCCCAGAGAAGTTACTTTGGATTATATCTTCAGCAAGATCACTTTACCTTTAGTGCCCCAATTTAAATCTCACAGATATCCTTTGGTGTTACCCTCAAATGATCAGTCTCTACTCGACACCTTTCATTGTGATTTAGTTCTTCCTATCACAAAATTCTTGGGTTTAGTATCTACTAAACCTCTTGGAACATTCAAATATCTATTGGTGTACACTTTGAAACCAGTTCCCTCGATGTTCATTTTGAATCTAGTATCTACTAGTACTCCTAGGTTGAGTCTCTACTCCCTTTATTAGAGTCCATTTTCGTCCGGCACATCCTTCTTAAGTCTAGTATCTACTAGTCTTCTTGAGTTGAGTTCGCTACTCGTCTCTTTGTCTCTTTTACTCTAGGATAAAATTTAGTATCTCTTGGTCTCTCGGTCAAGACTAGCGGGTAATCTTGATTGTATTTTTTCTTGTCACCTTGCGGATCCAATATCTATTAGTATCCTTGAGTACTCTCGGGTTTAGTATCTACTAATTCCTGATAAGTCGAGTCCGCTACTTGTTACCTTGTTTGTTTACCAGTTTCGCCCTGGCACATTGTTTATAGTACTCTTAAAATCGAGTATCTACTCGTTACCTTTTACTCGATCCCCAACGTTCCGCTAACGTTCTAATGGTTAAGTTCAGTATCTACTATCTTTTGATCGAGACCAGTTTCCACTGGTATACCCTGTTAGATCCAATATCTATTGGTATCTTTAGAGTCTAGTTTCTACTAGTCCTCTTAGGTTAGAGTCTACTCGTTTACCTCGATCCCATTCCGCTAACTTTCAAATGGTTAAGTTTAGTATCTATGTCTTTGATCGAGACCGTTTCTTGGTATACCTTTTGATTCAATATCTATTGGTATCTTTAGATTCTAATTTCTACTAGTACTCTTAAAGTAGGTATCTACTAGTTACATTTTACGGTCCCCGTGTTTTGCTAACATTCTAATGGTTAAGTTCAATATCTACTATCTTTTGATCGAGAAGCGGTTCCACTAGTATACTGTTTTGATTCAATATCTATTGTTATCTTAGAGTCTAGTTTCTACTAGTCCTCTTTGGTCAGTCCGCTACTCACTACCTTTTACTCAATCCTCAATGTTCGCTAACGTTCTAATGGTTAGGATCGTATCTATTGTCCCTTTGGGATCGAGACCACTATCGACCCGACATATTACGTGGATCTAATATCTATTGATATCTTTATAGTCAAGTATCTACTAGTCCTCTTGGGTTCATTCTTTTATGCTTATTACAACCTAATTTGTTTATTATCATTTCAAAAAATTAAAAAATGTAGTTATCAGTGTTTTTACACCTTTGCTTTATCCATAGCGCAAATTTTTGGGTTCTTTTCGTATTTAATCTTCTTCCACCTCGAATGTCTGAAAGCGTTGTTATTCAAACGTTCAGGTTGAAGATCATTAAATAGGGGCAGCTGTTGCACCCCAAAATTTGCCCTCCTGTTTTTACTGGTTCAAGAATCATGCATTTTATGAGCTCCTGAGACATGAGATTAAGAGTTTCTTGTGATTTGAGTTTTCCTTATTTCAAAGATGATTTATTTGGCTATTTTACTCAATTTAGAAAAGGTTTTAATGCGCAACATCACGAGCCTAACAAAGATTTTCAAGAGTATTATTATACCCCAAATTTGCACCTTTCATATATTTCTAAGCCATTATATCATGAATGAGTACATTGGCCTAACGGATAGTATAAGAAGTGTGTGAAGTTACAAATGTGAGAGGTCAAATCCTACATTCTGCTTTTTATTCTTCCCTTAATTACTAACTTTATTTATTATTAATCACAAAAAAAAATGTATTGTCTTTATTTTTTAAATCAATTTTTCGTTTTTTTTTTCATTTAGGATTTTTAAAAAATATTAATTTTTCTTTTTATTTTATTATTAAAAATAATTAAAAATTATAATAAATATATATAAAAATTATTTAAAAGATTTTGTTCAACTTTTTAGAATATTATAGTTTTTATGATAGTTTTCATTTTAGGAAAAATCAATTTAATTGATTAAATATATTAAAATTAAAATCAAATAAAATTTGATTTAAATTGTTGATTATATTAATCAATTCTCTTGATTATTACCATTAGAAAGGAGACTTTTCATGATGCACTCACACTATAAATATTTTTGGAGACCAACTTTCTTTCTCTAAAAACACTTACACTTAACACCCTTTGTTACGGTAGTCTAACCTTCTTTTTTTCTTTTACTAATTTTCATTTACAAAAATCACTCATACACTGACTTTTATTCACAGACATGCACAAAAATATATGTTTTATCTCATTAACTATTATCAAATTGTATTTTTATATGAATTTCCTATCTGATTCTGCTACCTGCATGGTACCATGTAAGAATAATTTTACTCTTAACTTTATTCTTGATCTAACTCTTGGGATACATATAATTCATTTATTTTCTTTTCGTTAAAACTTAAAGTTAACTATTAAAGAAATATGTGAACTTTTCTCCTTTCATGAGCATTTTTTTTCTTCGTTTTTGTTTCTATGTATGCTTATGTTTCTACATATATTGTAATTTTGTGAGGTTTGAATCACTCTTTGTTACACAACAACAAGCCATAAACAACAATTGGTGTGCAAAAAATGAAAAATGTCATGAACAATCAACAAAGTACTTTCATCATCAATACTACTAAATCCAACCACACCATAAACTAATGTATTGTTAATAAAATAAAATGAGAATAAAAAAGAGAGAATGTAAAAAATGAAAAAGAAGAATGGTGGAGTGCCGTTGTCGAAAGCGGATTGTAAACGAGCATACACCAATCCGATGCTAGCACCACCCTTTCAAAAAAGAATTATATTGATACTCTTTACGCGAAGAGAAACTAGATATTAGCCGCTATTAGCGAGCTCGCATAAGTGTATCGCTTAAAGGTAACCAATTTTAATTCCATAAAAGTACTAAACCCATGAGAACTACGTAGACTCGATTTCATCTCTTGGTGAATACATAGGTATAAAGTGCAATGCTTTAACGAGTCACTAACCACTAACCGTGACCAAATCTCTCCCCATTGTGTATAATAATTTAGAAAATAGAGTAAGAAACCTTAGACAAACACACCTTAACCCTAAAATTAGAGGTTCCCTTAAGTACAAAGGAAGTAAGGGTAACATCTTCCTAAACCGACTCCCGAACCCTTAACTTGGTCTCGATGACGCAGTATCCATATTTTAGGGTTTTACTATAGTTTCCCGTCCTTAGGATAAATAAGCGGTAGTGGCGACTTCATTGAATTTTCCCTTGCGACACCTTGCGCGAGCAGGGGAACAATAAGGAAAATAAGACTAGGAAGCGCTAGACTTCAATCGGATCGTAGATCCTCCATGTCACGAAAAGGAGAAACAAGCATTTCGCTCACTCGAATATGTTAATCCTAAGAATAGTGGAAACAACAAGGAAAAGAAGACTAGAGAGCGCTAGACTTCAATCGGGAAAATACACCCTTGCACCGAGAATATGGGAAACAACAAGGAAAGAAGACTAGGAGAATGCTAGACTTAAATCAAGATACAGATCCTCGTGTCACGAAAAGGAGAAACAAACATTTCTCGCTCCGAAAATGTTGATCTCGAAACAGGGAAAAACAAGGAAAAATGACTAGGAGAACACTAGACTTCCCGAAAGGAGAAACAAGCATTTCGCTCGCTCGAACATGTTGATCCCAACAACGAGAAACAACAAGGAAAAGAAGACTAGGAGAGCGTTAGACTTCCCAAAATGAGAAACAAGCATTTTCTCGATCCGAACATGTTGATCTCGAGAACATGGGAAACAACAAGGAAAATAAGACTAGGAGAACGCTAGACTTCATGGGGATATAGACATATCAAAGAATTCCGTCCACCGGGACATTCAACACACCTAAGAAGGAATTACGGAGCATCACGGGGACAAAGATTATTGTTCACGACTTATAGTTCCATGCAATGTATAAACTTTCTATGGAGTAATGCAATGCAATGATGCATATTTTGAAAGATAAAAATGATTAATTGGTCAAGTCATATCATGATCGGGCTCAAATTTGCAAGCTTCCATTAGGGGAAGAACACATAAGTCTATTGTCAAAGTAGGAATACCACCATTGATTTGGCGATCACTTAGGAATTAATAAGCGGGAATATGGATTCTTGGGAATGCGACTTCTTGGGGAAGTTAACCATTGCATGACTACCTTCGGAGAAATGACTCACAGGAAATCAATCATTGCATAATGACACCTGGAGAAAATATTCTGCTAGGCGTGATTAGCGATGATTGATCGAGACACTTGATGAAGCGCTTCCCGTTACATCCTTGAGTATCGGATCCACCACATGGCTTCAATTGGAGCGAATACGGCGAACTTTGTTGAGCGAAAAATTGAAGATTGTTCATGTGAGTAGTCCATTTGACTTCAACTGGGGAATATGGTTCAGCCGTCAAAGCGTGCAACAAATGCATGGGTGTATGCTTCACAGGGAACTTTGTTGAAGAAGTATCTATTCATCAATAGTTCACTGGGGATAACAATCCTCTACCAATGGTTCAAACACTGCCTTCACTAGGGATAAAGGCTAAAGCCTTCCATCATAGTAATTTGAAAATCCAACAGAAATTCACTAGGGAATTTCATGTGGGATACGATGCTGATGATAACCTTTGAATCTGGCCCTTTTCGAAATATATAACTTCACTTGAGGATCTCTCGTCAATGCTCACTTGGGAGGATCATAAATAGGGTAAAATTATACAAGAGCTCAGTATTCCGCTCTTCATAACATTTGCATTGGAGCTGCCCAGGATGATGAAGAGGACACCCATAAAAGCGACTCATTAAAGAAGAGAGCAATCAATGATCCTTGGCACGACACTTGTTGATAAGCAACACGGATCAAAAGGAAGACATCGACAACGGTGAACCCGAGGAGAAAAGGGCGTTGTGAAGAGCGAACTCAAAAATAGATCTTTGGAACAAAGGGCTTGTTAACTTCGGATCTAAACAATGAGAAGACACCTTACAATGGTGAACTCACACGGGAAGAGGCGTCGGACAAAGATAAACTCAATGGGGAAAGAAACATTTGTACACATATGAACTTACAAGGGGAAGAGACACTCGAGGAGGGACTCCAACAAGTGTTGCCAAGACGTTGGACTTTAAGAAAGTATTTGCAAAAGCAAAAGAACTATAATATCCCTTAGGCCAAAGGCGGGTATACTTCTTCAAGAGTGGAAAATATGAATTACCACATACCAAGTATGGATACTCAAATACTTGAAAAGACCCACATCCACCGTAAGATGTTTGATACCGATTAGAGTGGCAAATGTTGTCCCCCTTCATGTACCCTTGAATCCACATGAATCAGAGGAGGACCAAGAAATCACCCGACCTCTTACATCTATAATAGTCACAATGGTATTGTTGAAACTAGGTTGAATATAAATAACCCTCTTTGGTATTTTACGAGGATGCTTACGCGAACCAATACGTCCAATTTTACGTGAACCAATTTTGGGTATAAATTTTGCCATGTTTTATTATTGGAAAAAAATATAAGTCCGAAATATATGGATATATCTATTTCTTGTCATAAAATTATTCTTTAAGTTATTCTATTCTATTTTATTCTATAATTCTATGAATATAGAATACATTTTGAAAATATCAAGCAATAAGCAATTATATTTATTAGAAGACTTATAACTATAGATTAGATTCAAATATATAATCTATATTTTTGGATTTTTCTGGTTTAGTATTTAATAAAATGGTCATATTATTTTTTATTTGAATTTGAATAGAATTCAAATAAAAAATATTATGAATAGAAAGCCATTTTTTCTTTTAATATTTTAATTTGAATATTATCCTTGTCTTTGTTTATGTTTTGGATTGGAACAAATTACTATAAGTCGACGTCGCCTACGGATCAATCGACATTTTTCACAATTTTTACGAACAGAGGCCGCCACTTTCATATTTTTGACTCCTTAAATTAAATTGAATACCAACTTTATAGATTAAAAGAAAATAGGCCTTCCTTACATTTTGAACTTAAAATTGTTCTTCCTAAAAAATATGTTGAAGTTATAAAATAGTTTAAGTCAACTAGACTTCCTTTTTTGATCGTATCCAGTGGAAACAAAACCCATAATCTTATTTGAATTATATTTTTCTAAAGCAACCTGTAACATACCCTGAGAATTTGTTGATTCATTTAATCTTCATTAATTTTCATTTCTATTCTTGTTAAAACTTCTTCCAATATTCACTAATGTGTCATGAATAATATTAGAAATATTTTTTTTTCTCTATCCCTTCATTCACAATAATGTTGGCTCGAAGTTTTTCATATAAGTCAGATATCGGCAAAATGAGCATTACCATATATAGCATAAAACTTCTCCCTGGATTCTTTCTAATCGAGCCTCTCGATCTGTCATTATACCCCTAGAAGTAGAAAGAATTACAATTCACATCCCTCTTCCTATTAAATAATTCAAAAATTAGATTCTAAAATAAACTATCATAAACGAATAAAAAAAACTTGAAATCGTAGAAAGAAATTTTGTCTATCCATAAGAGGAGATGCGATCATATGAAAAATATAACTGATTCTTTTCTTTGCTTCATTTACTGGCCATCAACCGTAACTTTCGGGTTTGATACTGATATTTTAGCATGTGTGCCTTTTCAAGTATGATATGGGCACACATGCCTTCATCGTCTGATATGGGCACACATGCTCTGTTTGGAAAATTTCAGGAACATCAGATGGAGAAAAAAGACTTGCTGATGATGAAGATAAGAAAAACAATAGGAAAAGTATTACTCTTAAAGCTACCAACATCGAAGATATGAAATCAGACGATGAAGATTGTCAAAGTTAGATTAATAAATTCGTGAAGTTCAATTTTCAAAAATTCAAGGAGTTTTTATGGCAAGAAAAACAAAGATACCATGACAATGTAATAAATAATACATATTGTCTTTGGTTAACTAACCCTTAGTAGGTAGAAGTCGAGGTGGTTAATTTTACAGGTAATTCCTTAAAAAGCATCATTGGAATATGACAATAAAGGGAAAGAAAAATATAAAAGACAGGAGAAAGTCCAAAGATAAAGAATTCAAATAAAGAAAATATTACTTAAGAATGAAGGATCATTAATGACCAGTTAATTCAGAATTAGGAAAACTTCAATGGGAAATACATCTCAACACTCCCCTAACAAGGTATGTAACCATATGATTTTTGTTTCACAAAATGAGAAAAAGGAAATTGATGAAGTTATAATTAAATAACATTGTCCTTTTGCTATGAAAGAAAGATTAAATGAATTTAAGAGAAACAAATGTATGAAACTCATTCCTAGAGCTAATTGAGTTATTGGAACCTTAGTAAATATTTTGTAACAAGCTTGATAGAAATATTTTCTTTAAACACGGCTCGTTACGAAAGATTAAAATTAAGGCATAAATCTTATGCTCATGTATCTCAACTCGAATCCATAAGGATGATTTCAGCCTTCTCATGTGTTTTTGTAAAATCTTCCAAATGAAAGGAAATAATTCATTTTGAACTGTTACATCGATAAGGAAGTTCATGTCGATCATTCTCATGATTTTATAAAATTCTTCTTACTCTTATTTTCAAAATGAAATTGGGTCTCTACGATCCAAGATAAGCTCATAAAGATTGGTTTAAAAGTCTGAGAAATTTTCTGGTGGAAAAAAATTTCAAAGAAGTATGATACAACTCTTCTTTCAAATCGAGCATAATTTTTATTATATGATTTGTTGTCAATTTGATACTATTAACAACACCTTGTGCGAGAATGGTTTTGATATTATGCAAATTAGGATATGGGAAAGCTCATTTAAGATTCGAAGAAGAAGTGATAAATGTGTAATGGATTTATCGGTCTGATGGCTGAATCAATTCTCCTATCAAATGACTTGTAGATAAGGAAAATTGATTATGGCTTGTTGTATCCTTGAAATGGGAAGGTTCTTAAGTTACCTTGAGATTCAGGGGTAGTATTGTCATACCCCATTTTTATGGGAAATTAAAACACAATAATAGACTAATACACAGTGGATATAATATTTCCCAAACTTGTATGAACCTTGAAGATCAAAAACAAATATAAGATGGAAACCGAACAATAAAGGCACAAAAAACCTAATATTTTTACGTGGAAAACCCATCAATATGAGAGTAAAAACCATGAGTCGTCCAGACAAAAGAAAAATCTCCACTATAATCAACTAAGACTACAATCGAGTATTAAATTGATTTACAAAATAGTGATAACAAATGCAACTCACAAAGCAAACTAAAATACAAATAAGAATAAAAAAAGATGAAAATTTTCCCAAATCTACAACTTTAGGGTGAAGCTGGTATCTCTCAACTCATACCTTGTTTTGAAGATTCCAACATTCGAAAGTTTGATATATATATATATGGTGCAAAAAAGCCCACCAAATTTTCGCTTGATCCGATAATGAATGAATTGGGGGTCATCGTTTTAGTGGGTAAGGGTTGATGCACATAAAATTGAAATGATTTTCTCTCCTATTTTATCTCTTTTTGAATCCTTATTTTCTCTCTATCTCTCTTAACCCTAAATTGACACTTTCCACTTATATAAATGAGGCAAAGGTTATTCATATTTGAGCCCTTCTCCACATGGAAGGAACACAAGCCCAACAAATCTACCCTCATAACTATGTAGAAGAAATCGTCAAACCGACGATATCACAACAAGCTTCAAACTTCCTCTTGTTAATGTTCTAGTCATCATATAAGAATCATTATCATCGTATGAATCTTAACCAACTCTAACAAATTAGCATCCAAAATATCATGTATTCAATTGTGTCTCACATAATTATGTTTGGACCTACTATAAAAAATCAGATTCTTACCAAGATGAATATCGCTTTGACTATCAACAAACAACACATATTTGTCTTGAACAAAACCAAGCGCCTGCAAATTCAACCAAGGTAACTCTTTTCATGCTTCGGTAGTGGCAATAAACTCTACTATATAATAGACAATACACCACACTTTTGTAATTTGGACTGTCAAGTCACAACTCCCCCTGTAAATTTAATCATGTAGCCTGAACTGGACTTTCTAGAATCAATGTGTTCATCCATATCAGAGTCATAGTATCCCAATAATTTGGTGTAAAACCTATTTTTTTAAGTGACGTTTCACTTTCACTTTGGTCACTAATTGTAATTCTACAACCACACTTTAAACATGAACATCTTACCCCTCATTCGCTTCAACTACATTTTTGAGCAAAGCATATGTGAAAAACCCGACAACTCCCTCCTTAAAATATGGATTAAGCTCACGTCTTCCTGAAAATATTCTATCATAGATCTAACAATGATAGAATGGATAATATTCCATACTGCACATGTAAAACATTGTTCATATTTAAAATTTCTTAAATAAAAGGGGGATCGATCTATTGACAAATTCTTAAATATTTTTCAATAACTACTTGGTGGTTTTTCTAAAACTACATAATATATATATATATATATATATATATATATATATATATATATATATATATATATATATATATATATATATATATATATATATATATATATATATATATATTATAATATTTATTTTATCAAAATAAATATACATTTTAAAAATTAATTGTTGTATTTATAAATAAGATATATATTATATTCACTTATTTAATATATATATATATATATATATACACAGTTATAAATATTTATGTTAATAAAACATATATTGTTTTCTAGATAAATATAAACTTATAAATAGAATTTTAAAAATTACTTGTTAGAAAAAATATGTTTAATTAGATATATTTTTATAAGTGTATATATATTTAGAGTAAGTGAATACTAAAGTATATAATTTATTTTTAGAAATGCAAGAACTAATTTAAAAAAAAAATATATATATATATATATATGGAGCATATCAATTGATAACTGATATGTTTCGTGAGAAATGAGAACTATCATTATGAATCATCAGATTTAATAAACATTTAAGATTTAAAAATTTTATATAAAGAATACCTTACTCAATCTCTTTCTATTACATTTATTATTAAAATATTACTAAAACTTAACTTGATTTATTTTTAACTTGCAAATAAATAAATTAATCAAATAAAAAATATATGTAATAAATAAACAATTCTTAAATAGTAAATCAATCAAATTAAAAATCGATCACACTGAAATATACAGGGCATATCATATGAGAATTGATTAATTATATGAGAATGTGAGAATAAATAACAACCGTTGGATTTAAAAATGAATGGTTGAGATTAAATTTGGTTTTTAATAAATCTCTTTCCTATTAATGACACATGATTTAGTAAAGATCACAATTTAATCTCAACCATTCATTTTTGAATCCAATGATTGTTATTCATTCTCACATTCTCATATATATATATATATATATATATATATATATATATATATATATATATATATATATATATATATATATATATATATATATATATATATATATATATATATATATATATATATATATATAAGGTGAGATATTTCTTATTCTAAGAGTAAGTCATTAACACTTACTTCATATCTTGACCATTAATTTTTTTCAATAAAATTGTTAGAAATAAAAAATAATTAAATATGGAGAGAGAAAACTATTATTTATTATTTCTAATCATTGGATTAAAAAGAAGGTGTGGAGTAAATATTAATAACTTACTCTTGGAGTAAAAATATTGCTTTATATGTGTGTGTGTGTGTTTGTGCGTGCGTGCGCGTGTGGGTGGGTGTGGGGGTGTGAGTGGGTGTGCGTGCGCGCGCGTGTGTACGCATGTGAGCGCGCGTGTGTGTGTGAAGTTATTTTACTATGAAGTTTGCTCAGAAGTTCGACCATGTGGTAGTTGACATAGAAGTCGAAAGGATGTGTCAACTTTGTCAAAGGAAGAGTCTCAAGGACACTTGAATCTCATGAATAAAGAATGATGAAAAAGTTGCAGACAAGTTGAAAAGTGTTGCGGCTCTTCATGCTCAATCAACAAAAGATAACAAAGGCAAAGGAAAATGGTTCACTACAAAGGTAGAGGTGGATACAACAATTGACTAGTAGAAACCAAAATGAAGAAAATGTGTCAATCGTCGAAAAAATATACCAAGGCAACCAAAGAGCGGTTATTGCAAATAGAGGAAGAGGTGGTGGTCGAAAATCGACAAAAGTCATTCGATGTCACAATTGTCCGTATGATCATTGTTAGTGATTGTCCGAAAAGTGAAAGAATCAAGAAAGTGATGCAAGTTCGCAAAATATGAAGAAGAAGAGATGTTGTTAATGGCCAACAATAGATGAAGAATAATTCAATGATCAATGATATTTGGATTCATGATGCTCATCAAACATGTCTGGAAGGAAAGATTGATTTGTCAATCTAAAATCCTCGATGAAGGACATAGTAAAATTTTTAAAGGTAGTTGTCAATTGCAAATTTTACCATGTTCTTCATAGAGGATTTTAGGTTGACAAATCAATCTTTTCATCCAGACATATGTATAAAAGATAGTTAAGAAAATATTTACTAATATAAATTTTTTAAATTATTAAAAATTAAATAAAAAATAGTTAAAAAAACTATTTACTAAAATAAATTTTTTAAAATGTAAATATTTTTATGAGACGACAAGTGACAAATTTGTCAAAGATGTTTTATAGAAAATGCAAAAGTAGTGTAACAAAAATGCAACTAGTAATCTTGTTACTAATTAAACTCAATTAATAGAGGTAAGAATACGGTGTTTTGAAAACGGATCACGGACGGTCGATCGGACCGTCGAATCGGGAACCTGTCGAATGTCGGCCGGTTCAATAGTTGGATCGGGAATGTCGTTGAACCGGTAAGAACCGGCAAGAACCGGTGAAAACCGGAAAAACTAGAAAAACCGGCGGTTTTCTAAAAGTGGTTCAATCGTATTTAATTTTATTTATTTTTTATTCAAAATTTTTAAATTTTTAAAAAAATATAATTTAAATTTTTATTTATTTAGATTATTTTATTAAAATATTATATTTAAATAAAAATAAAATTAATTAATTATATTGACAAAGAAAATGTTGTTGATGCGGTTGATTTTGTAGATAATTTTGATATTGAAGAAGGATATCTTAATATTAAAATAATCTTTACTCCTTTAAACTAAATAGTAAATAATAAAATTATTTTGTTATAAATTATTCAATTATACTATGTTGCAATTATGTTTTGTAATTTTGTACTATTTTATTATATATGATACTTATATTTAAAATTTAAATTTAAATTATCAAATTGTAAATTTATTTATGATATGATATTTTTAAAATATTTAAAATTTAAATTTAAATTATCAAATTGTGAATTTATTTATGAAATGATATTTAAAAAAAAAATTAGTTCTAATTATATTTTGTAGAGATTGAGTCATCTGGTTCGACAAGTTTTATACCTATATCGTTTTGTTATAAAGGTCGGTTTAATCAACTGAGTTATCCGGTTTAATCCGGTTTAGTCATGCGGTTCGACCAGTGACCTAATGGTTCAATCAATAAACCAGTGACTCAGTACCTTCACCGGTTTGATCTCCGGTCCGATTTTTAAAACACTGGTTGCATAAGTGTAAACATCTAATTTATTCATTATTATCGGTGCAACTAATAGTTTGAAATGGAAGAAGGAAGGAGTAACTGTTTTGAATACTAAACGTCACCAACTTTTGACCGACCGCTTAAAATAAAACGTCACCTATTATGTGAAACACGCTATACATAACGTCACCCAATACGTAAATACAACAACAACAACAACCTTCGCAACACGACATGCTTCTCAATTCTCATTATAAATAACTCCCTTCCTCGTAATATCAAAACAACCAACCTAGTACTCTTTTGTTACTGACAACCACTCATACTTTATTCACTTCCTTTTGTTCACATTGAAATGGCAA